>JAOEHV020500138.1:0-21519 GCA_025447995.2 Isaurus tuberculatus
CAGCTGAAACAAAGAACCTTATTTCCCAAGAGGACTGTATTGGGAAAACATTGTGGCAGTCCGAGGAGGTCAATTGGCTGGAAAAGAGAAGAGCAACTAGTTTCCGAAACTTCAATTCCGATTTTTACTTATATCATCATCATCATCATTTTAATTTATTTACCATAATAAAATTACACGAGACCTCAAGAAACCACCAGGCTTATAGTAGAGGCCACCTCGTCATCATGCATAATATACTAGCTTTACCATATTTATTCACTTTTAAGCCGCACTCACTATTAAGCCGCACCCCCCCCCCCCTTTTTTTTGACAAAGGTAGCAGAGTGGCTTCATGAACGGTTTTGTATCGAGAAATACTCAGTTTTAAACCGCAATCCGTTTTTTAGTATCATAACTTGGTTAACGACGAAGAGCTTGAAAATGAGTTTGAAACCGCCACTCAGAAGAGAAGAATGACGACGAATAAGCAGACTCAAAACCGAACAAACAGCTCTTTCAAGAGCCACCAAAGTTGTTTTTTTAAGAGAAATTTGAAAAATTTTTTTGGAGTTAATATTTAATGGACGGATGCCCAACCGTCCGCTAACTAAAGGTACATCTTCCTTAGGAGCCACGGTTTGGTCCGAAGCATATAGAGAATAAAGGTTTACTTGGAGCTTTATTGTCCTTAAATAGAATAGCCCTTATTGCACGTTTTGGCAAAATGTGAATAGGTTTTTTAAAACAAAAGTCAAAGTTAAAACTTTGTCTTTGTACAAAAGTTACAAGACATGCTGACATACGTGACATGTACATGACTATTGTACGATGTACGATGTTCTACCCACTGAGGTACAGGAACTCAGAAGGAGAGCTAGTTAATTGACTTAGCTCTAGTAGATGTTTTTATACACAGGGCGTAAATCCCGCTTAGTAATGAAGGTTGTTCTTATCGTTCTTTATTTTCGGCAAACTAGAGTCTTGTTTTTCTCATACGTCAACCAAGCTTGTATGTTTTACAAAATTTATAGTGGTCTTGTTGGTATTATTACTCTACCAGCTGAAATAAGTCTCATCACAAGAAATATTAGAACTTGGAACAACATACCTTTATCATTCATTAAAATTCATTAAATAAATTTATTAATTTAAATTTTAGCTCCGTGAGTCCTTAGCAGAAATAAAAACACTGAGCTATAGGAACTCACATGCTGAGTGGCTCACACAATTTTGTTGTACCTAACAAAAAACTGTGATGTAAAATAATGTGGTTCAATTAACATCGACGTAAATTACTATACAAAAATCAATAATTTTTTAAAAGAAAATTCTTATTAAAATATCCTATTAAGAGTCATTATTCTTCCAATATGAAATATAATACATAGGGACTATGTGATGCGGAGGAATAAAGGAATATGGCGCTGTTTTTCCCATAATATCAAGAGCTCTGAGTTTATAAAATGGGAAAAAAACAAAAAGCCTACTCACTGAGCTACAGAAACTAATATGCCGAGTGGATCACGCAGTTCTTTTTAAATTCGTGTTGATAAAGATGTTGTATCGTCTATATCCTAAAAGGTTGAAAGATATGTAACGATAGATTTTTATGATACGAAAGAAAAAAAAGAAATTTCGCGACGTCTTTCTCAAAATATCATGAGCTTAGATGAGTTAAAATCAAGTAGAAGGAATTGATAGTAGAAATATGAGGTGCTTTTATTATTGAAATAAAGGTGTTTAAAATAGCCATGATGTTAAATGGTGCGATTTAGTTTAACAAGACGTAAATTAAGATGCATAAAATTAGTATTTTTTTAAAAAAAAGTCTTGTTAACAACGTTAATATCTAACAATAAGGAATAAAACACAAGGAGACGATGTAATACAAAATAATAAAGAAATATTGCTATGTCTTTCCCATAATAACATGAGCTCTGAGTCCAACAAAATGGATAAAAACCAATAAGCCTACCTACTGAGCTATAGGAACTGACCTGCCGAGTCGATCACGCAGCTTTTTTAAATTCGCGTTAATAAAGATTTTGTATCGCCTATTTCCTACGATGTTACAAGATAAAAAAATGATAAATTTTCATGATTTACTAAAGAAAAAAAGAAAATTCGCGAGGTCTTTATTAAAATATCAATATCAATTATAGTAGAGATATAAGATGCTTCTGTTAATGAAATAAAGGTGATTAAAATAACCATGATGTTACATAGTGTGGTTCAATTAACATCGACGTAAATTATAATGCATAAAAATATTTTTTAAAAGAAAATTCTTATTAATCACGCGCGGATTTAGGGGAGGGCCGCGTGTGGGATGTGGCATAAATAACAAATTCAAGTCAGGTAGTATATACGTACTAGTATCAAACGTGAAGCCACTAATATGGGCACTAGGCCACGTTGGTAGAGGGCATTACCCCTAAATCTACCATGAATAAAAGTGAGCCTGTTTGTTAGCAGCCATGGACAGCTGCTTCGGCCTTTTTGGCGGCTCGTTAGCATGGCATAGCTAACAATCAGGCTCAGGTTCCTACACCAAGATAATGAAATGAAATGAGCATGAGTACTGTACTAATACTAAGAATTCAGTGCCACTGAGTATAGGGACAAATGCCACATTAAGAAGCATGAGTGTGCTAACTACCTTTCCAACCATATAAAATAAACATTGATTACAAGTCAGGTAGTACATACGTACTAGAATCAAGTCTTGCAGCCACTAATACAAACACTAGGCCACGTTGGTAGTACATACGTACTAGTATCAAGTACTTGCAGCCACTAATATGGGCACTAAAGTCACGTTGGTAGTACATACGTACTAGTATCAAGACTTGCAGCCACTAATATGGGTACTAAGGTCACGTTGGTAGTACATACGTACTAGTATCAAGACTTGCAGTTACTAATATGGACACTAAACCACCTTGGTAGTACATTTGTACTAGTATCAAGTACTTCGACTTCAAAGATAATTACAATCGTTGATAATACATGAAATATCTAGTATTTGCAGCAACTAATATTAGAACTAAAGCTCATTTTTATTTAAGGTAGATTTAAGGAGTCAATGCCCGCTACCAACGTTGCCTTAGTGCCCATAAATCAAACGAATACTTTCTCATATGATAATTACTTATTTTTGCGATACATTTGTCACTCAAAAAACTAGGTCCAACTATGAAGTATTAGAGTCCAAAATGCCAAAGTGTGGAATACAAGTGTTGCAATTTTAAATCTCTTTTGCTGAATCAATCTTAGAAAAATATTTAGAAGAATGTAATTCCAATATTTATCGCTTGTTTTTTAATTTCCTTTTTCTTCTCTTTTTTGTGAAATTCTTCTTTAATAAGATTACCGACCTCACCCTTAAGTGCATAATGATTGTCTCTGCTTAGCTGTTTAGGTATTATAAATTAAAAGAGATAGTTTTAATATCTTCACATTTTTTTTATAAAATCAGCGAGGCTCAGACTGGCAGAAAACTAAGAAAAGTTAAAGAACAAGCTCGGGTTGTGACTGAAAAAGTAAACTTGTTTTTAGTTGAAACTGTACTGAATCTTTTCTTTATGTTCTAACGGCATTAAAAACAAACAGAAACATAGTTTCTCATTTATCAGTGTGCAGGGATTGCCTTAGAATATAAACGATTAGCAACGTTTTTCAGAATCTTGCCTTTTTGCTTTCGTATCTCATCCTTTCAAAACAATCATAGAAATCAAAGCATTCTATGAACAATTTGCGGCTGAAATCGGCACTTAATTAAGAACAGCGCGCTTGGGCAAAATTTACTGGTTCTAATAAGATAAAAACGCGTATGTTCATGCAATATAATTGTTTAATACTGTAAATTTTAAGGAATAGGAGAATAAAGAATTATTGTTTCCTGGCTGCCAGTGTTTATAATTTAGAATAATAAGATTTTAAATTAGCTTTACTCTAAGCCTATACAGCTTACTCGGATAAACATGAATATCTTTTCTAATCATGCACGTACCAGTTTTACATCCTAATACGGTTTGCTGTATTTTGCTCTACTCGTAATGAAGCATTTAAAAAAAACTTACCAAATATAGCCTCTTAAATAACTATTAGCGCCCTTTTCTTCTTAGACAAAAAGTCCGTTTTATATACTTCTCAAAAATATCCTTAAATTCCCTTTGTCGCCACTAACAATGAGAAGGTTCCTTCTTGATAAAACATTATTCAAGACTGCATGCTGTGAAAAAGCCATTTTCAAAGACTCCCTTTTGCTTATTCACGTAATGCCTACAGTTAAAGCGGTTTTGGCCCACTGTTAATTCAACATAGCTGCCACTAGGCTAAAACCACTGTGGTAATAATTCCACCACTTGCAGTTTCAATGCTGATGGATCAAAAACACGCTTTAATATTGAACAAAAAAATTTTCACAACCTTCTGATAAAAAAATCTGATTCCTTAACGAGAATCGAACCTATGACCCTCGATTACTGTTCGAATGCTCTACCCAATGAATTTAGTTATCGTAATGTTTATATCGCGGTAAAAGGCGTCGTGAAACGACTTCTCAGTTATGAACAAAATTTAAAGCGTAAATAATATTTTTTCTTTCTTAATTTATTCCAGCACAGTGTTAAAGAAAGGGTTTTGAAATTTTTCGATTCAGAAAACGTCATAATACCCTCAAATTTCTTAACTGAAATTCGCCGGATTTTGGATTGAAAATTGTCCCAAAATTCGCACGGCTGGTTTGATAAACAAGCAAGATGGCTAATAAACAGATTAAAAGATTATAGTCGAGCGCGATGGGAATTAATCATACTGTTTTGCTAATGCGTAAAATGGCCAAAGTTTTAAGAATACTAGCCAGTTATGCAATGGGTGTAAAAATTCTTCAAGATTTTTATCAAGCCATATGACGTCACGATCCCAAATCTCTTCTCAATCCCTGGATAATTTTTGAAGTGAAATTTTAATATCTTTCGGCCACTAAAAATCTAGAAGTTTTTTTTTCATCAGTTCAAACCAATATTCCTTTTTTATATACGTGACTAAACAAAAAACGAAAAAAAAATCTGTCATATACACTTTTTAAAAATTGCTGTTTTCAGACAAATCTCAAACGATACGAAAGCAAGAAGACATCTCGCAACTTTTCAAAAAGCATTTTGCTAGATTCTATGCTAATGTAAAAGAAAACTTCATTACCTAGGTCAGTAGTTTTTTGACCTTTAGATCATGCCAACTATAGATATGATTTATAATGGTAATTGAACTGAGTGGAGTGCGATTTGGTCGGAAATCATACGCGTGATTTCCAAAAAGTTACGAGCACGCAGCGCCAGTTCGATTTGCAGTCAGAAGTATGATTTCAGACCAAAATTGCACTCCAATCAATTCAATTACCAGTTAATTATATCCATTCTGAAATCTTTTTTAAGCCAAAGAAACAGACAAATACAACACAAATATCCGTTTTTCTTTAACTGTAATTTGCAGCCAGAAAAAATCAAAATTTTCCTGATCATTTCACACTTTTTGCATCATTTTTTCTTGCACTTTGATTGGCTGCCTCATCTTTTTCTGCTGTGTGATTGGTCGATCAAAATTGTGTTAATACAGACTCAAAAATGAAAATAGTGCAATTACAGGCTCAAAACAGTGCAATTTTTGCTGAGCTCATGATGTCAGGAACCAATCAAATTCCAGGAATTAACTGTGATTGCAGAATGGATATAATTAAAAGTTATATTGTTACTTACCGCAAAAATATTTATTATTAAAAAAATTGTCCGGAAATAATGTTCGAGCACACTTAGTTTTTTGACGGACGCAAATTTTAGTTGGCAAATGTCCCATAAAATATTGTTATTTGCAGCTCTGTAATTTTTGTTTTGTCGGACTTTTCTGCAAAAAAGGTTTCATTTCCTCTTGCATTGGAGAATTATCTTTGGCGTCCCTATACTATCTTCTAATGAAGTTTCTGTCGGTGTATATGTGACTGGTTTTACACCTATACAATTTCAACTTCCACTATAGCCTTGACTAGAGCCGAGGGACCACATATGTTTCTTCCTAGCATGCAGAGAACAAAGGAGGGCAGATACAGTAATTCCGTTTTAAGTCATAGAGCTGCAAACAATGACGGCGTGTTGAGGATAAATGAAAGATATAATAAAAGCTGTCGCGGATCCAGGGGTTTAAGAAAGGGGGCCCCCTACCCTAAGCGTTAAAAAACCTTCCTGGTTCATGTTTCCCAAAGCTAAACAGTTCCTAGACACACAAAAAAAACTGTTTTTTTTTAAACTATACAAAAAGATTCAGTGAGTCCCCGACACAGACCACGTGTGGCAGCAGTTTTTTCAAAAAAAAGAATTTTCTCTACGAATGAAACAAAAAATCCGCTTTTTTAACCCTCAAAGTTGCTAAAAGGGCCGAAACGATGTCTCCGGAGACTGGTGACGAATTGGGGTCTGCATGATGACGTAGCCAGTGGTTCAAAAGCAGCGTTGTTTTGTCTCTTCCGATCCTTCACTTTTTTTGACCTTGTGATCATTTCGATGAAAGAAAACAAACATTTCGGTCCCTGGCTGAGAAATAGTTTGCACTTGTCTTTTTCTTCTTGTCACCTATAACAGTCAAACGTTTGGAACCACTGGTTACGTCATATCCGGTGAAATCTGAGCTTTTGGTCGAGCGAAAATAGAGACACAACAAAGTACAGATTTTGCATTTCCAGACCGCTGAAAATAACACATAAAGATTTTTCGCTCGTTTAAAATCAGATATTGTGGATAATAAAAACATATACAAAAAAATTTATTTCATATGCACTTTAAATAGCTCTTTAGAAGCAAAAACACGCATTATTTTCTGAACTTTATAATTGCCATTGTGTATCATTACTCGAGTGATGCTAAGACAATAAGTCCATTTGTTCTTAAGATCTAATCGTTCAATAGCTATACTCTTAAATTTGAGGTTAAATAAAGTCTTACTTACTTTCTTACAAATGTACGTACATACTTACATACTCCTGTACTTACGTACTTAGGTACTTATTCACTCTTTTTATGCATCTACCTTCTTGCGTACGTTCTTTTAAAACTTGCAAACTTACTTAATTAGGTACGTAGTTACTTTCTTATGTATCTACTTAAATACGTACGTAATTAACTTATTTATTTACGTATGTACATAAGTTCATTACTTAGGTATTTAGTTATTTTCTTACTTATCTGCTTACCTGCTTAATTGCATATCTACATACAAACTAGCTAATTAACTAAATAACCAACTAATTAACTAACTATCTAATTAACTAAGTATTCACGTTAAGACTTGCAAGCTCGTTCCAAGGATTCTTTCGTTCTCCTCTTCATCTTTCGACGGAGGGGAAAAGAAAGAGCCTGGAGTCGTAAAAGTTCCTTCTTTTAGGTCACGCTATTGTCTGTACAACTTCCGTAACCAATATATTTCCTTTGTTTCAGTTTTCTTTGTCGTAAAAGATCTTACGCCTTAAAATAAGTGATCAAAATTTGTGATAATCATTAAGGATAAGTCGATTTTAAACTTTCTTTAAAATGAAATGTGGAAATTTCTATTAGTATTATTGTCTGTCTGTTGACCATGTGTAGCTTTATGTGATAGGGTCACGCGATAATGTGAGGTGGTATCGCTTTACAATTCCTTTATTGCTGTAAACATATAAAGTTCATTCGTAAGGCCATTGAACTATCCCTGCAACATTAGCTTATCTCTTTCAGTCTAATCTCCTTCAAATGCAAAAATTTAACAAACATTTCGCCGATTGAGTAGTGTTTAGTCTATCGTTGAAAACGTCTGAGGACGAATAAGCAAAGAAAAAGACTCCGCATTGTGAAGCAAAAGAACTCTTTATCTTTAGTGCACAAGGGTTTGATAATCGTGTTGGTCTACGTATATTTTAGCGAACGATTTCTTTAAATGTGGGATGAAGGATAACAACGAAGTTCAGCCGCTCAAGTTAATCGTCTTTGGTGAAGGAGGCGTTGGAAAATCTGGTAAGCGATAATTATTCTTTAATCTTTGTATAGAGTTCGTTTATCCATAATTCTATGAGGCCAAACTTTATTAGTATAAAGCGAGTTAAAACTGGAATTTTTTAGAACAGAAATTTGCCTCTTTCTCCAATAAGAAGTCTGGAAAATAACAACGTATATAGTCTTAAAGAGTTCCTGTTAGTTTGAGAAAGACGACCTGAAATGAATTTCGTTCACATATCGGGTTACACGTCGTTGTCGAAGCATATAAAAACACCATTTTGCAAAACGCATGAATGTCGGAGAAATTCAATTTTAAAACCCTAAAAATTCGTAAACATGATACATTCAAATTGATTCTTTAATTTTGAGGATATTTTTATACATCTACCGTTTTTTTGCAAACATAATCTTGTAGGTCGTAAAGACAATGATGAGTTCACGTAACTTGATTAAATTTGATCTATATTGCTTATTTTAAGAGATTTTAAAATGTTTATTGTAATTTAGTGTACACAAATGAATTATGAATTAGTGTTTACTCAATCACTTTACTTTATATAGTTGAACACTATTTCCTTTTAAAAAGCTTCAAATGCCATTTTAATAATCAATGAACGACTACAATGAAATACAGTTGCAAGTAAGAGATAATTTGTTATTAATTAACCTTAAATAGACTTTTTTTATCCAAGAACGTCTAGTTTTGAGGTCAAGGGTGAATGGATTTAAGTATTTTAAAGATTTCAGCTTTCATTCCTAAAATATTCTTAAACATCACGACTATTGAGTTTTTTTCCAGAAGAAAAAGTTTCATAATTCGCTTTGTTTGTTTTAAAAACAGAACATTTCAATCAAACTCTAGATTTACTTCAATGCCATCAAAATCACGATACACTCTTTTTTTTATATAAGTTATAAGAACGTCTTATTTTTGGGCTGAGGCTGAATGTTCTTTAAAAATATTTTGGGGATTTTATAGTCTCAAATGTTCTTAAAAATGTTCATAAGTTTGTTAGTGGTTTTAAGTTTACTAAAGTTTTGTTAAGAACAATTATGACATTTTTCATCGTGTTATTAGTTTATGAAACAAAATTTAGTCACCGGCTGCTGTCCAGACACTGTATGTGTATCTAAGAAGATACGAGCTTCGATATTTGAAATATAGAAAGAGAAAATAATGAGTGATGCAAATTGTAATGTTACACTATCGACTATTTGCCGATTCCATGATTTTGTGCTGTAATGTAACAAAATAAAGTTCTAGACCATTCCTAAGCCTCGGGTGTGTTCTAAGCATGTTTTTAAATTTTGGCCGATTTTGAGCCTGACGTTCTTGTAAAAAAGTTTTCTAAGCCGAAAATTGCCCAAAAAGATCTTGCATTGTAAGAATACACACTCTTTTTTATAAGAATATATTTTATAAGAATATCAATACTAAAATTATATTTGCGAAGTTTTAACAATATTATAAGAATAATTCCGAAGCTTATTAGTATAGGTAATCGCATGGGGCCGAGTAAAATTAAGGATTAACTTCACGAGTGTTTTCAATTTTTTCCAAAATTGCCCGAGTCGCAGAGCGATTACTATGCAATTACATGTTTATGACATTGAGGGCAAAATTCTTCTTTGCTTTCGCTCAGTCCCTTTCGCGTATTCTTCAAGGCGTTGTTCGACTTTCCTTGCTGCTGCCCACTTCTGAAACACGTTTATCCAATAATTTGTACTTTTTCTAGAAGTATTTTCGTTTTCACTAGAAAACATTAAATCTATAATTCCGTTTTCATCAACTTCGGCAAACCGCGAAGCCATGTTGCCAAAACAAAATATTTCGCATGCCAGCGACCAATTTGTGCCAAGTAATTTTGCCCTCAATTAAAGAAAAAAGCAATCCCTCGTGAGCCAATCAGCACCGAGTAATTTTGCCGTCTATGTTCCAAAAAAAAAAAACTTTGTGTAAAATATAATGTATATTCATTGTCTCAACGGCAAACAGGCCAACACAACAGCCAAATACGGTACTAGCCGTCCCTGAAATGTCCAATGCCAATGACTGGTGGCCTGTTTGGAAATACAATAGTCCCAAGCATATTCTATCATTCTTATCAAAAGGAACTTAGATAATGAATTTAAAATAAAGATAACGCTTGATATCCGACGTTTCGGAACCACCATGGTTCCATTATCAAGGAGTTACGAAATTACTTGATGAAAAATTCAGTTCTTAAACTTAAACTTGTGGCAATAATAGATGTTTTAGACTAATTTACATAAACAAAGATACAAAAGAAAAAATTAATACAATAAGGGCCATTGTTGAGTCAAACAAAAACTTTTGCACGAATTGAATCAGATTGTGTGTTTAGCTTAGCCATATGGACACTATTTGTCTAAAGTTGTTTTGTGATTAACATCTAATGCAAATTTTACTCGCAAAAATCATATTATAATTGCGAACACATTTGTTAACGGTAGCAGACTTTTCGTGATCGGCAAAACATGTGTCGAGGTCACGCTATGTTCTGGATTAAAAACCGGGTATTGTATGGGAAATATGGGCAAATTTACATGATTAGTGATAAGTCGGGTACAGGTCAGAAATCTTTGTAACGTCATAATAAATATCCTTGTTGAGTGACTAGCCAAAATTTTTTTTATGGGCGATGACAAACTGAATAATAAAAAGCTGTTTAATCAGTTGCATATTTTCTGAGAAATTTTCGCGACCTTTTTGAGGTCTTTAATTATTTTTTCTTTATTTTTTCCCGAAAATGTTTTTCATGAATAAAAGGATCATATCGGAGTAAATTTAGTGGCCTCGATATGCTTTGGTTGCTCAAAAAAACAATTTTTTTTTATTAATAGGAAAAGTGCAGCAATGCTTTTTTAAGAAACTGAAAATAAAACACTTGCAAGTTCTGTATGGCAGCGATAAAGCCAAAACTTGGTTATTTAATGCCTGGTTTCCATATGGCCGTAACGATCGCAAGGTTGCCCGCGCTGCGTCGGCGATTGATCGCCGACATATCGCAGTAAGTGTTATTTTCAATAGAAACATTCACCCGTCGATGCCTGCGACACATTTACGACGTCGCAAACCGTAACCGGAATCATCGGGAAAGTAGAAGTGATTTTTACTTTCCTGGTAGTTAGGGCGTTGTTTTGTTGCCGACCGGTAAATTTTTATATGGAAACGCTTTATCTGCTACATCTACGATGCCCTTTTGTTTGTGCAGTCACATGACTTAGGCAAGTTAATGAAAGAGCTGGAAACACCAAATTGAAGCGCCAGCGCCACTCGAAGAAAAATTATTTACATGGTTACCGGCTTAGTTATCGAATTTCCCTTATATAAAAACACGCGTCTGCGATGTCTGCAAGTTGTGGCCGGCGTCAGGCGATGCGTCGCAAGCAACCTTCCGATCGTCATAGAATGAATCATGCTAAAAACTAAAATAGGTCACCTTGGTTATAAAATTAAACTAACAAAAGAGCAACAAAAAACATCATGTGACTCGAGTTCACTTAAACTCTCAATTTGGTAAAATGTCCGTACAACCCCCTAAATTAATTATAAATAGGGCTGATAAGTTAGTGCTTCACAAATATTCACACTGGAAAGGAACAAACTGCTCAGCACAGCTTTAACTTATATTTCAAGAATGAAACACTCCTAACTCTAAGGGTTAAAAACATGGCAAACTTCAACTACTATTTCACACAATAATTATACATACAGTCGATGCTTCAACTGGTGCGCATGCTTTAAACAATATTCACAAAGGAAAGAACTATAATGGTGACTAAAAACTTATTCCAAGAATGAAACATTCTTAAATCTAACGGTTAAAAACATGGCATAGTTCACGTACTATTTCACTCATTAATTATAGATACAGTCGATGATTCAGCGCATCATAAGTATTCATAATGCAAAAGGCGGAAAATCTTCCCGAATTACTTCATAGGCATAAAAAAGAACCCAGTAACTAGTGCAACTTGGGTAGTTCTGAGATAACTCAAAGTCGAAATTTTTATGTTCATTAGCGTGAGTAATGTAAGAAGAAGACGTTTCGAGTGTTAACCCTTCGTTAAAGCAACTGTAATTTAGATAAGTCAAGAGATTGAAATTTTTATGATCATCACCGTAAGTAGTGTAAGGAGCTGACGTTTCGAGCTTTAGTTTTTCGTCAGAACAACTGTAGTTTAGACATCTCAAGGTTGAATTTTTTTTTACATCGTCGTGCTCGAAATGTCAGCTCCTTAGCCTTAACTTATGGCGATGACCAAAAGTACAACACTGCTTTCTAAATTTTTCTCAAGACAATTGCACACTAACCAGTTATAATTAATAAGCTATAATTAGAGTTTTTTTTTATATAAGTGTCTACATTAATGATTATGAAAGACACTTACTTTCTCTCACTGAAAATTCTGTAGCTGCATGCATCATAGGCGACGCGAGGAAATGCTTTACTTCAAACTCAACATTAAATTGCCCGTTTGTTTAGTTAGTGGCACATTCATGTACACCTATACACAGTGTATCAAACAAAGCGAACATTTAGCGGCTAGTCGGGTGAAATTATCACTGTATCATGATATCAACAGAGTATGTTTTCTTAGGAAAGAAAATATGAGATAACAAAGGTTAGAAGCAGATAGTTGGCAGTAATTAACCTAGAACATTAGTGTGACCTTTTTTTGCCGCCAAAGTTCACTTAGCTTTAAATTGATACGAGGTCAATAAATACAGTAACAGCTTTTGTTGGAAATGAACGCACGATGGATTATTTTTCTTCCATGGGAGTCAAAGACTCTCATCCACTTTTATACACTCAACAAACTGAAGTTAAGCGGCGGTAAAATGGGCCACTAGGCTCGTAAATAGATTGAGCGTATAAGCTTTAACTAAATACATTACAGTTATATTGAATCAGTTCCAATTATAAGGCGCCTGCCTGGAGTCGTTGTGCTTAATGGTAAGATAAGTAGAATCATATGATAGCAAATCAATTAAATGAAAGGAATTTCAATACAAAACTCTATTATTCTTACTTTGTAAATGCAAGACGCGAACGCCATATGGGTGACATACGATGTGTCTGAAACTCTTTTGGTATAGTATAGACACAATATAAACCCTATTCATCAAGTGATCCTGATAAAAACTGGGCTTACAGATCCATAAACAGACGCACAAAGGATCAAGGAAGCAATATCTGAATTACTCTTCCTAAAAACTTAGAAATCCTCAGCAAAAATCAAAACTAAGAAAAAAATACCTGATGTGTTAATACAGACTGACTTTTCTTATTTACAGAGAAACCATAGCCGGCCTATTTCAAGAGACGAAAATAGATCTCCGTGTTTGACGGTCGCACATACTCCTCCCCAGTTCTAACTCGGATCATTACTTAATACTTTTTGTCGGCAATCAGTGTCTATTGTTTACTTCTCTTTAAGTATGTGTGTCATTTGTGCAGTCTTTGTTTGCAGTTCTACAAAATGTAGCGCGATCACGCTTTCTGCCTCATTTGTAACCAGCTCGTTAGAAGCAGTCCTTCTGGCAATATAATAGAAATTGTAAAATACCATATTTCGGTTAAAAGTGCTGATAAAAAATGTTGCCATTATTTAAAACAAACAAGCCGTCCATCGTTTTGTAGCTCAATTACTAAATTTCAGACGCGTAGCGTCCTATACGCATATACACACGTGCGTACTCGCCATTACAACTCTACTGATGGAAAGTTCAAAAATATTGGAAAATTACTGAAAAAATATTGAATTGTGTCCGTATGGGTAGACAAACAGCGTGACTTAGTTTATCCTCGCATTTATTAGGCTTTACAAAAAGATATTAACTGACCTGTATTCTGTACATTTCGTTTCCATAGTTGAACTTTCTACTCAGCCGGCGTTCGAGGTCGCTTGTCTTGTTGAACAAAGAAATTCTTGCTAAACATCGCCACAAAAGTACAAAACTTAGATATCTCCATAAATTGACAATAACCGAAGCCATATGGTCTCCAACTTCGAATAAAATAATGAGAACTTGAATTTTTTTACAAGTTTCAATTTAAAAATGCCGGGCAGAACAAACAGATTCTATGACGACCGCTGACCATAATTTTCAAAAACTCGAGCCTAACCTTTGCTCCATTTTAGCTCGAAAGCTGACTGTTACAAGCTATACTAAACGAAGTCTTTAACTAAATATTTTCTAGTCATTTACAAAAATAAACAATTCATAATTCATAAAACACATTCACTACTTAAAATTTAAATTTCGTTATTATTACTTCTTCTTAAGACAATAATTAGATTTTAAAGGATATGTAACAGAAGGTAATACTATAATAATAACAGGGTCGCATAAAATTTTAACTGATTGCTGAAGTTTAATAATGAGATTTTTTGCCAATTTCCGAGAGAAAAAAATTTTAAAAATTGACTGATAACTGTGATTGGCCAAAAATTAAATAGATAACTGAGAACTGGGTACCTTCTTACAAGCTGGTGATTTTTTAATATGCCTGGCTTGCACACCGTGTATTTTTAAGCTAGTGATTTGATCAGCTCTAGGTTAAAACTTTGTGATCATCACTGTAAGTAGTGTAAGGAGCTGACGTTTCGAGTGTTTGTCCTTCGTCAGAGTAACTGTAATTTAGACAACTCAAGGTTGAAATTTTATGATCATCACCGTAAGTAGCGTAAGGAGCTGACGTTTCGAGCGTTAGTCCTTCATCAGAGCAACTGTAATATAGACAACTCAAGGTTGAAATTTTATGATCATACACGGCTAAAAAACGTTTCAAAGAACAAAAAATTTGTTGTGTTCGTTCTGCATTTAGATATCAGACCTAAATTTAGATTTAGCTTGTTGTACGTAAGTGCGTGAAACATGCACATTCCCATATTAACTTAATATCCTGATTAATATTGTGGTTGTAATTACAAATCTGATATAGTAATGGAGTGCGCGACCGTCTGGGATTCACTATAACTAATATACTTAGTTCCTACCTTTGAGCAACAAATATCTGCTTTTCAGTCAAACGATATCCAATGAGACAGCTGAGAAATTCTTTGGTTGTACTTCATGTGGAAAGTTTGAAGTGCTTCAGTCTTACTGTTATGGTTTTTGATGTTTCTATATAAAAAAAAACGAATGAATACATGTCTAAAAAGACACAACGAGTTTATAAATCAGTAAATGCCAAAAAAAATCAAGGTGAAGTTTCTTTGATCATCGTCAGTGTAGGCAGTGTAAGGAGCTGACTTTTTGAGCGGTAAGGAATTAATCTGGCAAATTGCTTCTTGATGCTTTACGCGCGGCCATGGTCATAAAAAAAAATTTCAACTTTGAGTTGTCTAAATTATAGTTGTTCTGATGAAAAGTTAATGCTTGATACATCAGCTCCTTACACTGCTTATGGCGATGATCATAAAATTTCAACCTTGTGTTGTCTAAGTTGCAGTTGCTCTGACGAAGGACTAACGCTCGAATCGTCAGCTGCTTACAATACTTATGGTGATGATCATAAAATTTCAACCTTGAGTTGTCTAAATTACAGTTGCTCTGATGAAGGACTAACGCTCGAAACGTCAGCTCCTTACACTACTTACGGTGATGATCATAAAAATTGCAACCCTGAGTTGTCTAAATTACAGTTGCTCTGATAAAGGACTAACACTCGAAACGTCAGCTCCTTACATTACTTGACTTCAGCCTTTTGGTACTCGCCATTACACTTTTATAGCAGTTTTTTAAAAATATCTTTATATTACTACCTCGATAAACTCCAGATTGAAAACGTGCAGGAGTATTTCACCTTTCACGAGCTGCCTCCAGCTCAAAATGCTAACAAGACACAGAAATTGTAGTTTGATACCTTATTTATTATAAACCACATTTCTCCCAGTGCGGGTTCTTAAAGAGTATAAAATATTGATCCATTACACCCAACCGGAAAACTTGTAAATTTATCGCGTTTTAAAAATATTGGCACAAATGTATCAGCAAACACTCTATGTGTTAAAATATGCATGTTTAAAACAATGTCGAGAGTGAATATTTTTGAAAAATACTTCACACAACAAGTGAATTATTGGTGTTTCATGTCTTTCTTAACGACAGTTTTGTCCAGAAAACGATTAAGTTCCGTTCGGAAATTCGAATGTCTATTAAAGGGCATGAATTACATTCCTGGTGGTCTGAGAATTTCTCCTCGTGGTTATAAATCAATGAAGCATTCATTGGATATAATTTATTTCTTGTTTTATCAAAGCAATTTAACTATTTGAGCTGTTATTGCTTCAAATGCGTCTTTTTGTCAGTGAATATAGCAAAAGCTAAAAAAACAAAAATTGAAATGGCTTGATTTAACAACCATAATGAGCTTACTGTATATTAAAAGTGTTTTGCTGTTTTTTTACCAGAAAATTGTTAGGGATTTTTAAGATTCTGTAATCTGTTTTTTTTTTAATATTGTCAACTTGTCACCTGTTACAGCAATTTTGCGTGAGTTAGTCCTTATTAGCACGTAAAAAAAGGGTGTCATGAAGTCCTTTCAATCAAAATTTAAAAAAGTTTTCTCGTATGTTAAAACTCCCTTTACTGGAAACATGCAAACACTATTGATTTAAAGTCATTTGAAATTTTTAAAATTCCTGTCTAATCTTTAACATTGCCAAGATCTATGTGTTAGGTGTTAAAAGTTTGCAAGAAAATTCAGTTAAATATTTTGCGGGGTCTTTGCGTTATCTAGTTTATATGAGAACAGAAATTTCTTATAAGCCTTGCCATCAATTCTTGAGACGGAATTTTAAATTATTAAAAACAGAATAAACCCGTGTTTTTAAAATAATTTGTTGAAGATTAGTCAGAACATAAAGAACTTGGAATTCTTTCGTTAATTAAACAATAATTTTGAATTTGAAATCGTAGTTGTTATTTTTTACAAATATTTTTTTAAATATGCATGTACAGTATAAACAAGATTTTCGTCATTACGATCAGAACTATTTAAAAACTTCACGCTTAACTTTAATTCAGCTTATACAAAAAAACAGTATTATAATCAAGTAGAAACAATTACACTCAAACTAATTTATTTTGTTTGCTTATTTTGTTATTGAACTGACTAAAAAGGTTTCATTTGTCAGAAAAGAAGCGATATTTTGTAAACAAACTAATTATAATAATCCGAAATCCTATAAACCAAAGAAATTTGAGTAGGTTGTGTTTTGTTTTTACTAAAACAGTGTAAGAGAACATTTTTGGAGTTTCAGCGAACTGTGGCATAAAGAAGTAGAGAAAAGCGGTTCAAATTGAATGGTCACGTTTTCGTGATATATGCACCTTGTGGAGGGCTTGAGTTTGGGGCAAGTTGACGGTCTTCTTTTTTTAATGCGATTTCTCAAAACCGTCACCACTGTATTTCTGGCTTAAAAGTCGAGTCTCTATGAGGTAAAACAATCCTCTTAAACGGCGGTGACTCGATAATTCTGTTGTCATACTTTTCTCACGAAACATTTAGGATAAGTTTGATGATTTTTAAAGCGAGCTTGAAATCTGTTTTTGAAATTTTGACGTTGTTGCTAAATTAGTGTCCTGATTTACTTTGATTGTTTTAACAAAAGAAATTGTAAATGTTTGAAATAGCTCCTTGACCGTTGAATCAATAAAAATAATATATTTTAAAAAGTCGCATATTTTCAACGAAGAATGCCGAGTCGACTTATAGGTGTGTTCTTCCAGGGTCAAACCTCAATCAGTTTTTGTCCAATTCCCACTAAATTTGGTACTGTGACAATATATTTCACAAACATCAAGGACTAACGCTCTAAACCTCAGCTCTTTACACTATTTATGGCATGATACTACAAATTTCAACCATTAGTCGTCTAAATTACAGTTGCTCTGATGAAGTACTGACGCTCGAAACATCAGCTCCTTACACTGCTTACGGTGATGATCATGAAATGTCAACTTAGTGTTATCTAAATTATAGTTGCTCTGATGAAGGGCTAATGCTCCAAACATCAGTTCATTAAACTACCTACTGCGATGTTAAAACCTTTCAACCTTGAGTTGTCTAAATTACAGTTGCTCTGACGAAGGGCTAACACTCGAAATGTCAGCTCCATACACTACTTATGGTGATGATAAAACCTTTCAATCTAGAGTTTATTAAATCATGCTTTTTTATCAGGTTTATAGTCTGACGTGAAGGTTGTTTCAGCTTAAACTGCAAACAGCAGCAACAACAATATTATTTGAAACATGATGTATAATCTTTTTAAAGAAAAGACAGTCGGCAGTCACATCTGATCTGTTGCTACAGGATTTGTAATCACCGCGCGCAGTACATGAACTGTCAGCACCAGTCTTCTCATTTAAAACTAGGAATAGTTTTCACTACAGGTGCCCCCGCCTTTACTAACTGTACTAAGATGTGATATCCTTTTAGAGTGATTTCATACTAAGTTTCTTCACTCCAAAAACTTTCTCACCCGCTCCGATCTTTAACCTCGCGGTAAACTTCAAAAATTGCCCGACAAATCAAGTTTTTCGTCCATGGGGTGCGCAGGATTTTTTTTTTCCACTTCTGTTGCAGCACATGATAATTTTTTTGCTTTGCATGCAATTTTTTTCTTCAACATGAAGCTTGCAGGATTTTTTTTTCAAAATCCCCCCCCCCCTCAAAAATCAAATGGTCGGCCCCTAAGTAAAATGTTATCCCCTCCCCTGAAATGTTTTAATGCGAGATCCGCTTTGGTGTCTTTATGCATCCCTTCCCCACCACCCCTCACCCCCCGAAAAAAAAGTCCTTGCTACGGGCCTACAATAGCAACATTAGAATTTATAGTTCACTCGACTCATAATCTGAGCGCTACAAATAGCCGAGTACTTCTAAGCTCAAAATAAACTTTTGAAGTGTTTCACCAAGTAACAACAGAGCGTATCATAGATAACTCGAAATTGATTTTTTTATCATCACCGTAAGTAGTGTGACGAAGGTTTTATTTTGTATTAATGGGGAGTAACTCTGGTGTCCCTACTCTAGCCTTGATTGTGGTTTCCATCGGTAGAGTAGCTGGTTTATTGAAGATTAACTCTGGTGTCCCTACTCTAGCCTTGATTCAATTTCCATCGGTAGAGAAGCTGGTTTTCCAACTACAATCCCGACTTCCACTCACAGCCTTGTCCAGAGCAGGGACCGCACGTGCTTCTAACGAGCTGGTTACAAAATGAGAGAGGCAGAAAGCGTGATTGCGCTTCATTTCATAGAACTGCAAACAAAGACTGGAAAAATGAGATACATAACAAAAGAGATGCGAAACAATGGACACTGATTGCCGACAAAAACTGTTAAATATAAACGGATGCGCAATGAAATAAAATAACTCAAATGAAAGTTCCAACTTATTATAGAATTTTGCCTTGTGACAGTAGTGTAAGCACTGCCGTTTCGAGCGTTAGCCCTTCGTCAAAACAATTTTTTAACGGCTGGGCGCTTTTTGCTATGACAAAAAGCTAATTCTCCATAACACAATTTTCGGAGATTATAAAAAATATCACAGTCTTTAGGTATTTAAATCTCATAAAACATTTTTCGTAACTTTTTCAAAGAATAGTTTATGAAGCTTTGATAGAGCGTTTTTATGGCAAATTTGCGTTTGAAATAAAAGAAATAAAGAGTGCACATTCTGCTAAGATAAATCTAGATCACAAAACGTTACGAAACGGCAAAAAGTCCATGAATACTCAGTACAGAGTTATTGTAAAAGACTGAAAGTGAAACACGGTGGATCAACTCCTGACAAAATATTTGCACAATCAAACGAAGAAGCCAAATTGCGGTATTAATTACGGATTAAAAGTAATTAGTTAAGAAAATTTTAGCTTTACTAACTTTAAATCATCGGCTTTCAACAGCTTTGGCTATCCGCTATGCTTGTCGGGAGTTTACGACCTCATATGTTCCCACAATTGGTGAGTTTAATAATGTGAGTCCAGATTGCGATACTAATTCTTCTCATTCGCAAACAATTCTACTCTAATTACTTTATCCAGTCTCATTACTGAATATTTTTCATCTCCTTGCCCGTTATCGGGTAATTGAGATCACGCTAGCGCTCAGAAATTCTGCTTCCCTGATTGATTTTTTAGTAAACACACTTAACCATGTATTGCCCGTTCAATTTAGACGAACAAAAGCATCATTTTTCAGTCGACAGCTTTTCTTCTCGTTTTGGTTCCTGTATTTATTTACATTTTCAACGACTAACTGTACTTTAATTAAACTGTCAAAATTCACTCACATTTTGTGTGCTTATGTTTATCCGAGTAAAATAATTTTCTTATAAAATATTACACACATATACTGCTTAATTCCGTAATTATGTGATCTTTGGAGCGTTTTTGAAAACTAAAAGTAAATTGTGTTTCATGAATTTTTTTTATAATGCAGCGTTCTTCAATTCTAACACAATTTGAAATAACTGAACGAAAATTTTCCGGAAACAAGTTGTAACCCTTTCATGTTTCCGACGCCGATGAATTACCACAAAACTAATATTGGCATTCCAGAAATTATTCTGTTTGTTAAAAGACATCCGATCTTATCATTCAGACAAATTGTTACTGGGTTCAAACGGTGCTTATTTGGGTACAGTCAAGAGATTAGACTGTGTGACAGCCCCTTTTTTCGCCTTTGACCTACATAAGGATAAAGATATCGCAACCTTAGGGGCATCCGGGACGTGGAATTGAAAAGTTAAAAAAAAGTCAAGAATAGTTGTACTGTAAGCCATTATAATGAGTCGCATAAAAAAGTCCTGCGGCGAAATACATTTAGAAGAAAAACACTTTTAAGGGGGAAACGATGGTAGGGGGGGGGGGGGGGAGATATATCTACCTTGTTCGCCTGGGCGGAAAAAAATCTTTGTATGGACTGAGTATTCCATTCCCCTCTAACCACCCCCCTTCCCCTCCCTCCTTAAAAGTCAATCGGCATCAATAAAGTTAAGAAGGTCTCATAAAAATTTTTAATTTATTAGGAAGAAACGCACGTTGCTCGTCACTAGCCGACTATTGCAAAAAGACCCCACGTAAATTAGCCAATGAGAACGCAGTAATTGCAACAGATCACCAGTGCAGTAGACTGAACAAAAATATAAAATGATTTAACGATAATAATAAAAAAAGGTAATAAATAATAAATTTTTCTCATGCACAGAGGACAGCTATCCGACCAGTGTGGAAGTTAATAGTGTAGCAGTAAAAGTGGAATTGATTGACACTGCAGGTCACGTGAGTATCGAGAGTACTCTTCATATAAAAAGTAAAAACATTTTAAAAGCCCCAGATTCACGCATGCGTATCCTTATTATCCGTGAACCTAGCAACCACGGAAATCAGTTAGTCCTTAAGCCCGCCGCACACCTTTGCGACAACATGCAATTTTTGACGCATGCAATCAAAGTTTCATCTAATCGCACCTTG
>JAOEHV020500241.1:0-20978 GCA_025447995.2 Isaurus tuberculatus
TGTATATATTGTAATGCGCAATTGAAAATCTATATTGCTAATTGCGCAATAGAAATTAATAAAATTATTATTATTATTATTATTTCGGAACGTGCGCACACTGTTTTGGCGCCATTTTGGAACGTACGCGCACTATTTTGGCGCCATTTCGGAACGTACGCACACTGTTTTGGCGCCATTTCGGAACGTACGCGCACTATTTTGGCGCCATTTCGGAACGTGCGCACACAATTTTAGCGCCATTTTGGAATGTACGCACACTATTTTGGCGCCATTTTGGTACCTAGTCACACTGTTTTGGCCCTATTTCGGTAGTCGAACACTGGTTTGAATACTTCCCGTTGGATACTACACAGTATGAATCAGGTTTTCCTGGTTTCTAATTGGCAATGGGATAAATTTATGTCATTTTTAAACTATATGGGCTTTTTAAAAAGCGGGTTTTAAATGACTTAAAATTTCATCTTTTTAGGAAAATCGTGACAACAGTGACAAGAGCTCAACTAGCGAGTCATTGACAAGTTCTGCTTACCCTCGATTGGCTGAGCTGGATGATGTCATGTTTGGGGTATCAACTCGTCATCAATGGAATGCCCTCATCACTCAACTGCAGGCAAGCACAATTAATTGCAAAAGTGGGAAAAACGTAAAAAAGAAGGAAAAGAGAAAAGGAGACATAATCAAGATGAACGACAAAGATGAAACGAGAGACCAAAACAAAAAAGGAGGAAAGGGTCAGGTGAGAGAATGCAAGATTTTCTTGATGCAACAACTACCTCCAAATATCTCCAACAGCAACATCCGTTTTAAGATTTTTTCGCAGGATGCTTTGGTCAGTATTTAAATTCAAGATGGCTGCTTTCTGTTTGCAGCAATCTAAAACATCATCACTAACTATACCCATGCTTCTCATGTCCTCCTCTTTGAATCGATTCTTGTCATTTAGATCACTTTCTAGAACATTTCCACTTTACTTCTAAATTACCAGCTGCCTAAAAGGGTTTTCTAGTCCCTGTGAAGCACATGTCCGTACCACCTTAAGAGTTTTTCCCAGAAATTCTTCCCGATTCCAACCCGCTTCAGTAGCATTGGCACCTGCAAGTCTTCTGATGTGGGCTACTGTGGTCGTGGTAATTATCATCTTGGACTTGGACTTCTTTCCACTTACGTTGTCTCGTCTCTGTTTGTCTTCTTGATAACGTTTCGGCACTCCTGCTCTCTTCAGATCATGCTCGATTGTCAAATTGCCCGTTAAAGTCATTTTTGTTGATATGGTGTCGTATGTGTGAGTCACTTTTGTCGCTTTTGTCATGTCTCTTCGACGAAGAGGAAGACAACGTAAGTGGAAAGAAGTCCAAATCCAAGATGAGAATTGGCACCCTTCTTGAAAGTTGAACTCTAAACATTGTTCTGATCATTTCCTTTCTACAACCCTAAGCCTCACTAAATCTTCTACATTCAGTACCCAGATTTCACAGCAGTATAAAATACTGGTCGAAAACAAGGTTTATGTATCTTGCCCCTTTGCTTCATGGGTATTAAATGTCTTTTAATCACAAGTGCATTATCCCAAGCTTTGTTGGGTTCATCTATTTCATTAAGCAGATTGAAAGCAAGAAATTCCTCTTGTTTTTGCATTTAGTTCATGAGAACCAAAATGTTATGGTAAGTGTGCCCATACTAGTGGCTACAAGTATCTAGAACTAGCACGCGTAGTTTCTCTGAATTTACAGCCTTATACCACAAGCATAACGCTTTGCTGCTTTATATGTTTAAAAAGCTACATGTACTAACCATGAATATGACTTAGGTCTCCCCAACAACAACGTGTCTTTCTTTTGCAGACCCACCAGCCAACAGCAGCACAAAAAGTCAGACGTAAATACCAGCAACAACAAAAAAGAAAACAAAAAATGAAAGAAAAAGACTGTAAAGGAAAACCGGGACGGCCACGGAAACCTTCATCAGTTAAAAGAAAAAATGCTCAGACGCTTACTAAACTCAAGGACAACATAAGAAAGAAAAAACCGGTTTCTTTGGCTGTCAATGCGTTAGAAAATGCAACAATGGAAGCCTTAAAGGTTAACTATCACCACAGCAAGAAAAATAACAAGAATAATGATAATAATAGTAATAATATCAACAATAGTATTAATAGTAAAAAGTAGTAATAAATTACGTATTTTTCTGACCACGGGCTAACGTTATAAACGTGAGGTTCCTACTCAACCTATAGCAATTATCAAACATTTCAACCTAGATTAAATCACGTGTTTTTCCTACCAGCACTTTGATAATTTTTAATGAAAGTTATTGTACGAGCAAAATGCAAAGATATGTTTTTTAGTTTTAGTAAAAAGAACCTATATTTTAACCATGTTATAATCAGTGATAAGTTTTTACCAATGCCCGAATTCTTAGCCTTCGCGTGTCAGACGATCATTATGTGGAATTATCGTTGAACGAAATAATATAGAAAACGATTACGCTTCTTATCTCAACTCAAACGCCCTAGCTTAGCACATGTGAACTGAGCCATTTTTCGTACGTTTATCCGGCAGCGGCCTATTCTGAATATAACGCAAGCAGGCTCGGCTTCTAAGGCTGTTTACAATTGTTATTATAGATAATACATCAAAGTAGATTTAATAAACCCCAATTTCTATGAAAACTTCAGTGACAGTATCCAGCGATCCATCGCTGCTCTGTTTTAATTAAAAAGTTTTTTCTCTTTTCGTATAGAACTTGAAGAAGAACAAAGCAAGAGACGCTGGTTTAATGGGGATGAGGGTTTCTTCGGCAACACCTCCCCCCCTGATACCCACTATGTACACGGGTAGTGCAGACAGTGCCCCGGCCTGGCATGAAATCCCTGGCCTGACAGACCTTCTGAGTAAGTACTGAGTTAATAATATGTATGCATAAAAATGATGAACAGAATTAAATAAATACGCAAAACAATGATATACAGTCTGAACTTACATTCTCAGGGGATTCATTAACTTTAGAAATACAAGGGTACTGCATGTAATGTAGACGGGTACCATACTGAGTGGTGGCTAGAGGGTGGTGAAGCACACACAAGTACTGAAGTCGCAAGTTTTCTAGGGGGGTCAGGGAGCATGCTCCCCTGGGAAATTTTGAAAATCACTTTTCCAAAAAGGCCTATTTTCTGCAATCTGAGTAATCAAAACAGGATTTTTTTGACTAAAATTTATCCACGAGTCGAAACGAAACGCATCTCTCAATTTTTAAAAACAAACGTAATCTAAATGTCACTGAAGTACCCGGGTACCGGTAGTCACAGTAGATGGGCACTAGTACCCAGGCCCCGGCTTCTCATAAAGCCCCTGCATTCTCTACTGCAGTGCAGAAAACCGTCCCAATTCTGTCCAAAGACTCGAAAAAGTATTTACATACGAAAACTGTTAACCTGTTTCGCAAACAGTAGTTATTAACAACGTTATCAACTATCTTCTCGGTTATTTAGAAAATTTAAGCAATGGCAAAAGAAGGGCCTGAAAAAAAGAATCAAGCTTCAAAGGGATTCAAACCCACTTGTGATACCGGTGCAAACCTCTTTCCATCTAAGCTACGAAGCCACAGCTGTTAGGAGGTCATTTTAGTGGGTCCATCCATATACCTTAAGGGTATTCAATGGTTACCGTGATTGAATTTGCACTGCAGTTAATTATTAACGACGTTTGAACGATCTTTCCGGCCAGTACATGTACGTAATGTAAGCAGTTTTAAAAAATAAGTCTTAAAGAATAACTCATAATATTCTGATGAAGGCCACCACAAGTGAGACCGAAACGTTAAGTTTCATCTAAATTTTTTATACGTGTAAACCGTAAAGTTTTTAATAATTTTTAAAATTTTTATAAAGAATAACTCGTTAGCAAAAAAAAGTCAGATTTAACCGCAGTTTTTATTTGTTATAACTTAGATCTCACTGTACCCAAAACGTAATTGTTGTATTCTGTCGGTATCTGCCTTGGGTATGCCTTTTAACTTACTATCAAACTAGTAAACCGGACCAAAACCTTTAATTATTATTTTGTTCAGATATACACCAGAGTGTCAGCAAGAATTTGATACGTGGGGACATTTTGTTCCCCTTAACTTTGTTGTGATGGATAATTATTAGTTTAGTAGGACGATGGACCTTTAACAACATCTTGTATAATTATTGAGTATCTACAGTGCCAGCTAAGGATCAACACAAAAATAATAAAGTAACTTGCTCAAAAACTAAGTAAAGAAAAAGCGCAAAAAAGCAAAAGTGTAAACGTACACATAAAATTTTGATAGCATTGTTAAAAGTCTGTTATACGCTAACGAAAAACGTAACACCGCACACGGAACATCTGGTTAACGTTCTTACTTTTTAATGTCTTGTGTTTTACTGCAGATTTGTTCCGGTATCAGTACATGCAGTTCTTTGGTTATATGAGGACACCAATGTACGCAGAAAATCTGAAAAGGCATATCGAGTATGAAAAGGTATTCAGAGGTTTTCTGTTTGAACTTCAAGTTTATTTATTTTAAAGGGTATGAATACAAGGAGTAATGAAAAAATAATTTCTGACTAGTACGAAAACGATTCTTTGCAGTCACGGAAGAAACAACTGACACTAAAAATTGAACAACTCGAGGGTCATATCTCCCAGTTGCAGAAGGACTCAATGGTTTCACTGCACAAGCGTATGGACGAGGTATGTAACTAACTAGGCTTTACTGAGGTCCTTCGTTTTCACTCCCTCACTAGAGTACTTATCAAAGTTTCTAAATAGATCACTAACAAGTTGTTTTGAATGTAAAATTGCTTGTTTGACGGGGCTCTTCTGCACGAATTCATAAACGCGCTTGATAATTGGTATAAAGTCAACCATTTTATTTTCATGTGGCGAGGGTTCATAGTTTTGTAACAACCTCGTACAATCTTTCGACTCGCTATGAAAAAAGGAGAAGAATGGCTTGGAAGTCTTGGATTTTTGGAATTCTGAAGTTGTGATACCCTATTCTTCCCTTATCCCCGTTTCCTCTGCCCCTTTTTCCTTCTTCGATACACTCTCAAAACCATCTCAACCCAGAAAATGTATACGTTTTTCTGCCTTTTTTTAGATTGGACTTTCCGTAGCAAATCCACGAAACTTGTTGCTTAAAGCTGGCGAACTTCTAAATCAGCACAAGAAATTAAAAGATAAAGTTCGTCGCATGGAGAAAGAGGTGAAGCACCTTGAAAAGTTACAGCATAGAAAAGATGCAGGATCTCCTTGTGTTTTCAATGCTCGTGGTCAGGATAAGAGCAGTGTGTCTGTTACTGAAGATGCTGTTCTTAAAAATTTGGTAAGTTCATGCAATACGTTATCAAGACCCTGTTCACATACTTCTGCATTGAGTTGGGGGTAGGGCTACCTTAGGCGTAAAGCTAAAGTACCTCAAAGTTAGAGCTACCTTGGGGGTAGAGCTACGGTACCTCGAGGGTAGAGCTATTTCAGGTGTAAGGTTTTCTCCTCAGGGTCGGAATCGGACCTGAAATAAACTCAGTTAGTAATATCGGGATTATGTGTTGTCTGCGATTATTCATTAAAAGTTGCCATAAACCCTCCCCCCAGACAACTCAGTATAAACAGTTGTTTTTTCCTCATGACAACAAACCAAAACGTTTGGAAAAAATTTGTAAGAATTTTTAAATTACTGAAGACTTGGGTTATCGAATAAACAGCAATAGAGCAAATTTCGGCAAAGATGTTCATAAAAGTTTTATATCAGGTATCAAGCGGTGACAAATATAATCAATGTAAAAATACTTTGGCAGTTTACTTTTTTTAAAAATAGATAAACTTGACTGATTGTTCAACAGTTGATCTGTCCTGACAATGTCCGTTAACCAGCCATTTTAAGCCATGAGTCTTACAAGAAAAAAAAAATATTTACATGGTCCTAGACATTGACGACCAGCCCATAATAAAAGTTGAAATGTCGATGGTTAAGATATTTTATGTTTTGTTTTTTCTTTCTTAGAAAAACTCTGAAAACTCAAACCAGGAGATCATCCAGGATATTTTTGATAATTTGTCAAAAAGGAAGAAACTTCTTAATGAAATTACAAAAATGGAACAAGAAGTTGAAAAGTTGGGAGCGGTGTCAACAGCTCTTGATGATCAACAATGTCCAGCTGTAGTCTCTGAATCAGTGGATAACCCTCCTAGTCAATCAGATCGTGCTGTTCCAGTTAAAACTTCTATTTATGGCGAACCCACAGCTCTTACAAACGCAGGTACTAGTGCACCACCCCTAGCTTCAAGTTACAAGTCAAACCTTTCCCCTCTGACAAACAGTGAAAATGTCACCCTAAAAAAGAGACAGACACCGAGTCCACGGGGCTCCCATAAGTATACATCATCGCCTCAGTCTTCTCCAGGAATAGAGGGAAGTCCGCCTCCAGTTGTAAATGGCGTCTTGGGAAGTGATTGCTCTTCTATGGTCAGTCTTGGAAATAACGGTTTGTCTATAATTACACCACTCAGTCCGTGCAAAGGACAGAATACAACTGGCACGGCGCCTAACGGATCTCCTCCTCGAACTAACCTTCAAACTCCACAAAACTCTAAAGATGCTCCTTTAAAGACCAATGGTATTGTTTTAAATTCAAACACTCCTAATTTTCAATCGCTTAAGAAGTCCTCTGTCGTTACTCCTGAGTCACAGCGTTTCTCTCAGACGTCAATGCATTTGCAGTCGGCCAAAAAAGGACTTGTACCAACAACGGAAGACCACAGCTGTGGTATCCAGTTGTTATGTGATTTGTTGTATCAAGATGGAGCAATACCTGGCCAGTTTAAACCAACGACACCCGCAGCTGCAGTGCCACCAAGTACAGTTATGACTCCAACTTCTTTAGCAACGCCAGTGACGAGTCAAACAACCGAGAAACGCCAACAGGCGAATACTCACCCATCCGTCCCTGGAAGAACACCATCTCCACGTAGAATCAAAACTTCTGGCATGTCAACGACCCCAGAGAGTAGCAGCAGTAACAAAGGACAGGGAAGAAAGAGAAATTCACCTTTTAGTATCGATAGCATTGTAAACTCAAGCACTGACTTTAACCAACCGATTAAAGTTTCACGCCTAAGTCCGTCGGTCTCCTCAAGCGACAGTGAAGTATCAAAAAGCAAGACTTTGTCACCTTTCAGCATTGAACATCTAACAAAGATTACAAGTTCAAGCTCTTTATATAAGCCAGAGTGTTTTCAAAATCAACTTAGTTCTGCCACTAATAAAGGTTTAAGTCCTGCTAACTATGGAAATCTTTTCACTTCCCAAGTATCAACAACAAGTCAAGGAGAATTTAATGGTCAAAGTGCTCTTGGTAATCTCAGTAATTATGTTATCAGTGCTAGCGCATCCATTGGTACCAAAACAGTGCCAATTGATGTCTTGGCCCAATCTGTCACGTCATTGTCGACGCCAAAGCTAGACTGCTTTCAGAGAGTCAACCCACCCACCCCAATTAAAGAGGTTCCCAGGGATTATTCAGTAGAAACGTCTTTTGCACCGTCTACCTCAGACAGACTTCTTGCCAAACTTCTTCCACTTGTTACATATGAAAGTTTACATGGGAGTGTTGCAAACACAACTATACGAAAAAACAAATCTCCATCTGGTAAACAGTTTAGTTTTACTAACAAGCCTGTGGTACCACCTTTCCAACCAATTTTGGAACCACTTGCGGTCAGTCGATCGCAAACAGCTTTACCATTGTCCACTCAGCGGGTTACAGAAACTAACACGTCAGCTCAGCAAATCAATTTGTCTTCTGCTGGTCAGCAAACTACAGTATCTAACATTAGTAGCCAACAGCTTGTCACATCGCCGACTAAATCGCAGCAACTTGCAGCTGTGGTCGTTCCAATACACCAGGATCATGGACAGCACCCTGCTAGTCATACATCTCAACCAGCAACAATTTCTTCTGTAGCAACTACGTTCTCTACAAATGACGCTGCAGGTCAAAATTTAGATTCTTTCTTAAAATGTTCCACGCCTCCTTCAAGCTCTAGTGAGCAAGAAAAAAACAGAGAAACAACAAGCCCTGACTCTGAAGTTCGAAGTCTTTTAAGTAAAGAAACCATGCCCCGTTCTCCCTTATTACTTGCACCAGCTCAAAACGAAGAACCCGTAAGAATGGAAACTCGTCCCTTGGTTTTAGTTGACAGCAACCCGTGTTCGTCTAAGAGTCCTATACAGCTACCAACATCACCAGTTATTGTTGATAATTCGAGTTCTCTGCCATCATTTGGGAGCGTCTTCTCACCGAACAAGGAACGCTCCACACTTTCACATCAAGGACTAAGGTTAGTCTATCCTGAATTTATAGACATAAAGCAAGAAACAGTAAAACATATCGTAGCCAGTTCATAACTTTTGAACCTGATGAATTGAAAAGTGAAAAACAGTCATAATGGCGCAGCTCATGTCGCCCCGTCTGTTCGATTCCGGGCTTGCACATGGACTGAGATTAATCGTTCTCAATCTGACCATGAGAAGTTTTCATTGGAACACTTGCTTTCCCCTTAATAAAAAATCGACTTCGAGCTTTTCGGCTGTGCTTGCCTTAAAGTCACTGTGTACAAAAATTATTGTCTGTACCTTTGTATATGTGTGATGGAGGCCCCGTAGATGCTTTTGTTCGATTTCATTAAGCAGCTTCATGGTAGGCCAGTCTTTCAGCTGAAAAATTACCAAATCAGATAATTTAGCTTATAATTATATCCATTCTGAAATCACTGTTAATTCCTGCAATTTGATTGATTCATGAGATCATGAGTTCAGCATAAATTGCACTATTTTGAGTCTGTAATCGCACAATTTTGATCAACCAATCACACAGCAGAAAAAGATGAAGCAGCCAATCAAAGTGCAGGAAAAAATGATGCAAAAAGTGTGACATGATCAGGAAAATTTTGATCTTTTTCTTGTTGCAAATTACAGCTAAAGAAAAATGGATATTTGTGTTGTATTTGTCTGTTTCTTTGGCTTAAAAAAGATTTCAGAATGGATATAATTAATTGTTAATTGAACTGATTGGAGTGCAATTTGGGTCTGAAATCATACTTGTGACTTCAAATCGAACTCTTGCTGCGCGCTCGTTCAGTTTTGAAATCACGCGTATGATTTCCGACCAAATCGCACTTCACTTAGCTCAATTACCATTATTTATATTTATAATTATTTATAATTGTTATTACTATAAAAACATCCGTTCATGCGCGCCACCAACTTGGCTTTAGTGCCGATATTAGTGGTTGCTGTAGTATTTAATAAAGACGCTCATGTGGTATCTTAATCTCTATTTAGGGTTTTGTACCTAACTACTTATAGAATGGGATAAATTATGAATAACGCTTTAAATGATTCCCTTTCACTTAATCTCCTATCTTTTTAGCCCATTTTATGTTTTTAACTTGATCCTCTATTTGTATTTGATAGTTTTTGCAATTTAGTTTTAAGCTTAATTGTCTTGTTTATTTTTTTTAGTGTAAACGCCAAGTCGTTCTGTAGCGATTCAAAAGGAGAGAAACAAACGAATGATTTGAACTCTCTTGAAAGGCAAAGTTTGGAAGACTCCCTCACTCAATCGGAGATTGACAAAGGTATAAATGTACCGAATATAGAAAGTAAAAACAAGTTTGCAGGAACAAAGGATCAGTCGATGCCATCTTCGAACGAAACTTCTTGCAGACAGTTTTCTAATGACAAAAATTTAGAAAAGATTGAAAATGGTCAAGCAGGAGAAAAGATGAAAAGTCACCGGGATGCAGGTTTACCCTGTCTTTCGAAGGAGAAAGCAGATGTTAAAGAAGATGTCAAAGAACTAGCGTTGGAAAAATCTACTGCGAGCAAAGTTTTGAGCAAATCTTTGCAAGAGGAAAAACCTGCAAAACCGCCGAAAAAAGAGCAAACCAAAAAGCGGAAAAGTAAGAAAAAAGATAGAAAAACTCCCAAAGGTGCTTTAAGTTTGTTGATTCAGTATGATAGTGATAGTGCAAGCTCTGCGGGAGGCCTGGGTACTGAAAGTGATGACACGTCAAGCAATAGAAGTAGTCCGCTGAGCCCTTTATCAACTGGTACAGCGGACATGGCCCAACTCTGTGATAATGATACAGCACCGTCTATAGCGGGAAAGAATAGTTGTGATCAAAGAGCCAAAAAGAGCCAGTCACCCCTCACCAATGGTACCTTTTCCACAGGCCTCTATCAGCGGCCTAAGTCGACCAGTCCAAAAGGTTTGACAAAAAGGCGCCAGCCAGTAAATAATTCTCCGCAAGAAAGTAAGAAACCGAAAATGAATGGTCAGAGTTTGGCTGTTTCGTCGTCTGGGCGTAACGTTAGACCATTTGTGAATCTCAAGGAAACAGTTCAATCTAGGCAGCAACTACAATCGCATCCTTCAGGAACAGTTCCCATGGCAACTGTGGCAATGCAAAATTACAATCAAGGACCTATTCAAACATCGTATTCGGGTAATCCCGGAAGCCCGACAGCCTTTGCGATTCCTGGACAGCATGCTTCTCAAAACGCTTTACCTTACCCTACTACGAATCTAGGTTACGGACCCAGTCCGGGACATTACACTTCAAACATCCCTCCCGGGTATTATCCGCCTCCACGTCAAGGCATTACCCCACCCTCCGGCTATTACACATGGCGTAACACCTATCCACCAATGACAAACAGGTATCCATGTCCATATACTCGCAATCCTGGCGGGCCGGGAAAACGCTACAGATAAAAGTAACAGAAACACATAGATATTGATTTAGTTTAAGGTGTGCATATCTAGTAATTTTAGGGGGTTTGATTACGTATTTATGAAAAAAAATATCTGCTTTTTCGCACTACTTTTTCAAATGTCATTTATCTTATGTCTCAATTTTTTTCAAGTAGTTCACAAACTAAACTATTTCAAAAATATCGTGGTTAAAAATGACTGCCTCTTGTGAATTTTGATAGTTTCTTTTTTTAAATTGAAGGCAACCTAATTTTTTGTTTTATTTATAAAGTAGCAAAAGAGTTGCGGTTTTATTTTTTATTTTTTATTAATTCTATTTACAGAGTATTTTAAACAAGTTATTATAACTTTGAACGTGTTGTTTACAGTTGAAACTGAGTTCTATGTAAATCAGCAAACGCTTTTTATAATAAATTTTAATGAAATCAAAATTGGGTCTGTAAATAATTTTGTCTGAAGTGCTAGCCCGAGATCAAGATGAACTTGTTTTTAACTTTTTTAGAGTGCTCAGCATTCAGCAAACTGGCGAACTACAATTAAATGAAATTTAGAATCATGAGTTTTAACATTTAAATGTTTTGATACAGCACTTTGTTTTTCTTTCGGCAGCGAAAGGCGTCTAAATTTGTCAAAAAGAATAACCATTTAGTACCAGAAAATAAAATTACGGATTTGAATTTAAAAAATCTAATTTTAATTGCTTAGCTAGACTAGGAGTCGAAGTTTCGTAAATGTTAATTCTGTTAATTTACTTCATTGAAAAAAAGCACAGTTTTCAAAATCTTTTTTGGTACCAGAGTTGTCGAACTTTGTTTATTCTGTGTGAAATATCTATCGGAAATATCTTTTTTGAATTTAAAACGTTCTGAGATTTAAATACGTTGAAAAGTTTGAAATGGCTTTAGATTGGTGACAATTGCAATCAAGCGGGTTGACAACCTTTAGACAGCAAAACTGATGTTTATGTAAGTCTATAAAAATTAAACTGTTACCGGTATTAATGTGTATAGTTAAATAAACTGAGCTTGTTTTTGTCTCAAGCACTTGAGTGTTTGTGGGGTCAGCCGCTCCTTTGTGTTTTGGATATGCAATTAGCGATTTGAAAACAAGGGATTCGTTAGAGGAGGTATAGATAAGGCATTTTAAATTTTGCAAAAAAATAGAATAAACGTTTAACTACCCACTAAATGAAATCGCTTAGGCTAAGATTTCAACCTCGTTCCCAGGGACTCTAGGGAAAAGCCCTGGGAACGAGGTTGGCTAAGATTTGTGTAGGGCACCAAGTTTGATTTTTTATATAGCAAGTTTTAAAATGTTTTTTGGTCTGTTTTCGTTAAGAAACAAAGGCAATACTTGGTTAACAAATACTTTTATTGCAAAAATATTTTCCTATCTTTTTTTTAAACGAAGGCATTGCAGGTTGCTTATGTCATACAGGGTTCGCACGGCTCCTGGAAAACTCCTGGATTTTTGAAAATTCCTTCCACATCCCACATCCCTGAAAAACTTTCTGCCATCAACTCCTGGAAAAAGATCTTGAAATTTTTTGTTAATATTAGTTGTTATTATAAATGAAGATTTCACAAATCGTTTTTGCAAACTAAAAATAGAGTTTGCAGTCATGTTAAAGGGTGGTTACACGAGACCGGGATGAACTCAGACCGGAACAAGTTCGGATCGGTTCAACTTGGGATCGGAACGAATCGCAAAAACTTTGTTGATCGGTCTAGGAGTTTGCCCCAACGGAGCTCTGAGTCAGCCGTTGGATATGCGCAGAAGTATACACTGCTTTAAAAATGGCTCTTTACTGACGAGATGGTGGAAAATCTAATTTATTTTTTAGAAACAAAAGTTAATATGGGAGGAAGAGTTGTAGATTTCGAAGGTGATCTTTTATAGCGAGATTCATGAAATGATGGCGGAAGAATTCGAGGAAACTAATTTTGGACCGAAGGAAGTTTTGCCTCCTCATGTTGATACTGAAAACATGAGCAGAAAAGAACTCGGGGCTTATAAACTAAAAGTAACAGCTATGAGTGATTTTCAGCGTCTTGCGTATTTCATACCAGTCTCTTGTAATCACCCGCTCTCATGTAATGTCGCCGTAACGTTCTGATTTTGTCCCGGACTGAGTTTATCTCGGTTTCATTTCATCACCCTCTTAAATTAAAAAGTGACAGTTGGTAAACACACCGGAGCCCCTCACGATAAGATGTTAAAAAAAAGCTTCGCCCTTTGCTTTAGTTAAGCCCAAGAGTAGAACTAAAAGTTCATTGAACATCATCCATAATCACTTTTGTCTTGTAATCGCGAACATGCGTTTGTCGGAAGTATAATTTTAAATAAAATGATCGGGTTTTCTTGGTATCATGCAAAAGTTGACACAAGTTTAGATAACTAAAGTGGTAATAATTGGAAATTAGGGGAGTGCGTTCGACCGACGACATAGAAAAACGGAGCTGATCGATATTAGTCCACAAGCCACCACGTTCGCATGATGTCGAGGCATTTTAAGACGGTCGGTCGCCCGTACGAAAATGCAGGATGGCATCAAGCCTGAGCCCGCGAGCAACGGCAAGATTAGGATGCGTTCTCCTTCGTCGAACGCAAAAACAAAGGATAAGTAATTTAACACTTATTTTATTGAATGTAAAAACTGAAAAATGCCAAAAATTTAACAATATTGTTAGACTGTTCGAAAGGATGAGAAAGGTTTGAAATTTTCTTCTTATATATAGCAGCAAATCTAAAAATGTATTTTGACGTATATGTCCACGAGAACAGAATTAACTCTGACGAGCATAAAGGAGGTTGGGCAGAACAGAATTATCCCCAGTCCCCGCTCGTCTCTCGCACTCGATCTCAACTAGCAAGAAGGACCGCAGTCAAAGCAGTTGTCAGATTGAAGCCATAAATCAAATGGTAAATTAAAAAGAATAGCCATTAAGTGTTAATGTGAATGACACAAGCTAAAATTTGACATTGGTACTTCACTGGCAGAAAAAGTAAATAATGGCTTTCGGCATATATCCGCCATAATCACTGTTGATTTGTAAATGTACACATGAGATATCGGAAGTATTACGAAAAAATATGATCCAAGTTTTTCATTTTTTCACGCAAAAGTTGATACTAGTTTAGGTAACTAAAAGCAAAGTATAATTAAATCACTTGGTTTATTAAAATTTTCCATAAAAATTACTTAGACCTTATAGAATGGTATAATACATAGAAATTACGATTTGATGTTTTAAAACTTTTTAATAACCTTTTTTCATTAGAACGCAAGCCTGAAACGGGCCAAAATTTTTTAATTAATATGGTAAATCAATACTTAAGGCTGGAGAGCTTTTATTTCGTATACGGAATAAAAACACGAAAATAGTATGCCTCAGCTGATGAACTCTACAAGTAAAATTTTCAGATACGTGTTTATTACAAATAGTTAACTATTGTATCTTTAGACAAATACTCCCTTTACAGTAGACAGGTACTAAAATTTTCTGGACAAATGAAAACATTTTATTGTTGGACAATTGTGTTTGAGGACTTTGAGTTTGAAAATCTAAAATTACGTAGGAACATTCAGCCATCGTACCTGAGTGTATTCGAATATGAGAGAAACGCTGTGATTTGACAAATGCCAAGGTTCAACACTCGATAAGTATGGCAGCAATATGTCGGCCGCTGTGTGTCATTGTCTTGTTTTCTATAGAGTGAATATTAACATTTTTTAATCAATTCTTTTTTACTCTTGTTTTTGATAAATTTTGAGGGATGCTGAGAGATTTCCTTTCTTCGCTCTCTTGTCTTCTTGTTCATAACTTCGCGCTCCGCGGCATACAAATAACACTACTATCCTTATTGAAGTTTAAAAAAAGAAGGCGACCATTTTTTCTATGGCAAGTTCCTGAACTACGGGAGTGCAAGTGTTGTAATAAATGTAAACAACAAATTATATACGAACACAATACCTTTGTGGTTTGGCTCACAATTGAATCACTGACTTCTGTTTATTTTTTGGCAAAAGTTTGAAGTCAGGAAAAGTGATATCATTGATTTTTTTAATTGGTTTTTTTTTCTTTCGATGAAAGTAATTTCCCGCAGCTAAAATAAACATTGCTACACTAATTTCCTTACAAAATAAAAATGTCTTCCTTGTATGCACACAGTAATTGAGGTTAACCCTTCTTCACCAAAATTAAACATCCTTAAAATGTTAAACAAAGACTCAAGCTAAGCTAATCAATTCGGTTTGAGGTTAATCCGTCTTTTTAATATTTGAGTTTTTGATCGGATGTGAAGCTTTGCAAATCTAAATATGTAACTTAAAATAAGAGAAATATCGTCAGTCATCAGAGAGTATAGCTAAACTTTGTATGTCATTAACCCGACACTTCTACAACAATATTTTTTTATTTCGTGTCAGGTTGCTACATTGATTTGTTTGTAAGAGTTATTACAAAACTACCAAGTTATATACAAAATGTCAACACTTTATTAGTTCGACCAGTTGCCTTTGAAAGATCACAATTTTGATCATCAAATGTAACCATCTTGTTGTCTTGCATTAACGCAAAACAAAGAAGGTAGTAAGTATATTTTTTTTTAAAAATAAAAAAAAATAAACGTCTCTTAATTAAGAAGTTTATACTTTGATTAACATTCAGTTGTTTCAATTCTGTTTTAGTTTTGTTTTATCAAATTTTTAATTTTTGATACAGTTTATCGTTTTCTTCAGTCGCATGAATATCTGAAGCCAAATTTGATTGCGCTATAAAAAAACTTTTCGAAACGATTCGCTGTAAAGTGAAACAATTAACAAATTTAGTTTTTAGTTCCTGCGATAACAACTTCGTTTCAATAATATATAAAACAATTTGTTTTAATAAAATGACCAAATAAAACCCAGCTGTACCAAAAATGCGCTCTTTGAACAAAAAAAAAACAAAAAAACGCATATGATAATGGACTTGTGAAAATCATTTCTTAAAAAAGGGTTCCTAGCTTAAGAGTTAAGAGATCAAGTTGATTAAACTAGCAGCTTATTAGCAAATGCTTTTAATCCAGTAGAGCTGTGGTCTTAATGCTATTCCAAAGAGTTAACCCGTTTCCGGTATAGCAAAACTGTTAATATCACTGCTTCCAGAAAATGGAAGAGGCGTCAGAGATCCCGGTTTATTACCAGCTGAATTTGCTTGAATATTATCTAAAATTTGAGCGGCACTTAAGAAATTACTGCTAGTCTTTAAAATAATTAGATAGTTCAACTTCAAATATTGTGATAGTATTATCGTTCAACTTAATCAATGTGTTTATGTCGTTCTGTCGGAAATATTATGAAATTACTGGTGACTTTGTTTGTACTTTTCGTTTCAAATAATTACATTTGAGATTCCCAATTCAGAATTTTTGAATCGTTTCATCGGTTAGCTGAAAATTTAACTTAATGACTAATTTATTTTTTCAAAAAATTTTGTTTCCATATCTACTGTTTTTACTACAAAAGTTAATTAACTTGAAATTTTCATTTTTATATTTCATAGCTTTCTTGAAAAAAGAAAGAGCATGTTGCAAAACAACTTTAAAAATTTCATTTAATCTCCGTTTGAATTTTACAGTAAATAAACATATTTTGCTACAAATCAATGTTGTGTTTGAGAGCATGTTTTTCTCCATGTTACAGTATCCTTTGTGTTCAAAAAGAAATTTTTATTCAAAGGTTTTATTAAAAACTTCTCGTTTAGTTTTCAATCTTGTGTTTATGTATCCCGCGAGGCATAGATAAACGCAAATTTTATTTCGGCTTTAGGGCTAATAAGAAATATGAACGTTTATTATTTTTGTTTCCTGTTTTTATTTTAGAACAAAATACTAAACTCGTTTCTTTCAGTTAACTTGACGCAGATCTTACAATACTAATCTTTTAAGTCTATGGACTGAAGCCCGGTGATTAAGAATGCAAACAGATAAAGTTTTTCGAAATCTCAAAATCTGAGTTTAAATGTAGCGAGCATTAAAAAGATATCTTCAATTGAACAACTAAAGCTAGACTGAGATTTCAGCAAAATGTTTCTCACTTCTACTGGATTAGAAAAAATTGTGTTTTAGTAATGAAAGAACAAAAAGTTGTGTAAACCTAGGTACTGCTTTGTTTCAAAACACTTTATTCAGACCGGAATTTTAATGAATTCCGTCCATTCAAAGAAAAAAGGCGACCTTGACTTATATTCTCTGTAAGCTAAATGCTTGTATTTTTGGTTTTGTGAAGTAGAAAAAAAAACTCATTTTAAAATATGATGCTCAAAGACTCATTTCCAGTCACGTAATTCAAAACATTGTCCAATCGCAACAAAAATACATCACGTGGTTGACTGTTAATATATTGAACGGAGAAAAGTACTTTACTAATTGCTGCTAAGTTTTCTCTCGTTCAACTCGCACCTTTCACATTTGAAAAACTGTCCTTTTAATCGCTGACCTTGGGCGAGAAAAAAGACAGTGTTAAACAAAAAAGCGAAGCAAATGAAAAAAAGTTGCCATAGGGCAGTTTGGTTCATTACTAATCAAAACTTAACTCTTGAAATTAGGTAGAAAGATTTTTTTCTTTTCGACTCTTACCCTGATTCGTTATAGCTCCTGTCTTTTCAGTGAAAGTTTTTCAACTAGGATAAGTGCGTCAAGTTGTACAAATCCTAGTCGGAAGACATATTAAACACGAAGTAGCTTCAGTTTAAACCTTAATTGAGCTGAGACAGGTTTTTGTGTGGAGGAGATTATGAATTCACGGCCTGGTTTCAAACAAGGTATGTATACTATACTCTCGATTTGTTTTGGTTTCTCAATTTCTGATGCATGTTATTTTGTCACTCAACAACTTTTTCTGTGACTTTTACATGAAAAATGTTAGAATTAAAATTAAGAAGTCATATGATAGTACATGCACTTTCAAATGCTAAACATTGACTCTAAGTTGAAACAAACAGCTTAGATTTGATACAAAAACGTTTATTCATCAAAATGCTTGATTTACTCATTTTTTTAATATTTCAAATTTAAGTGATCTAATGTGCATAAAAATGTGTATTAACTTAAAACTTCCTATTTCCCTTCAAGTTCGTTTTGGCTGGAGGCCTAGTTTTATTAAAAGACAAAATACGGTACAGTACGCGACAAACTAGAAATAAAGTGCATGAAGACCTTAGGAAAATATACTAAAGATCGAGTAAAATTCGCCCAAGTATTATTATCAACTGACAGTACAAAGAAGCATAACGAAAAACCATAGAATTTATAGAAGCACACAAGGGAATTTAACGCTACTGTAGTTTTTCATCTTCTTTCCACTAAAGGTTCTCGTGTTTACGTTATTTGGGAGCGATGATATAAGCTAATTTATTTCATGATTTCCTATTGTAATACATTCTATAAGTACCATGTAGTTTCTGAGGGAGTCATTTTAACAAGTATTTTGCATCTCTGTTGTATAAAAAATTCATATTCCATATTCATATAACTCGGTTGGTCGGCCGGTTGATAGGTTTTAGCCCCAACCCCCACCTAGTAGCTGAGAGTTTAGTAAAGGGCTGCATCAATCAGATTGTAAAATTATTTAAAGGATAAAAACCCTCTGTATAATTGGAAGACCACACAACGTTACGTTGTAACCCAGTTGTTGCCTATTAAATAGTATGGGCTCCTTAAAGTCTCCCTGTAGAACTAAAAGAGAAGGACTGACTAGATCAGCGACTGAACGTCTTGTCACGGCCGTGGCGAAGGAAGGCCGAACGGATGTTCAATCTTCGTCAAGCCCGGGTTCGAACACTGGGCCTATCCGTCGGCTTGGCAGTTAGAGAGCCAAGTTCCCGCATACGCACACACTTGCTTCATCTAAGTCTGGCCATACAATTAATTTGCTGCAATTCTGATCCAAAGAATTGAAAGCGCAGTGAAAGACGTCTTGCAACGTCGACATTATTACAAAAGTAGAGGTAAAGAGAATTACAGCCGGCGTCTCTAAAATGTTAAGCGTTCATGATAGTTCGACTTTCCTAAAATATTGACCACAAAATTTGGCATAAATTAGTGTATTCTCTAGCTATCATATTAAATATTATTTTAAATAAAAAAGATGATCGTTTGAGATGGAATCTTATTGAAGTGCAGCGCAAAAGAAACAATGTCGAATTCCCGAATACTACTGAAAGGAAAATATAGGGATTTTCCGTAAAGAACGACCAAATAGAAATCCAAAATTTGAATAATAAAAAAGAAATGTTGTTTGGCAATTTACATCGAGTTAGACGCTAATTTAGGTTTTGAATTCATTAGAAATAAATTCTGTGTGTCCCATCTCCCTTTTTAGTAAAGAAGCAGAATCTAGTTTAAGATTTTAGAAAATTTTCTTTTGCAACCTGCTAAATAGGTAATATGTCGCTATATCACACTGTTTAAGTGTTAATGTATGGTGAATGAGTGGAAATAAGTTTTTATTAACTGAGATGTACTATAACTTTTCACAAGTTCGGCTGTATTGTCCAGAGCAGTTTGACGGCACTTGACTCTAATAAAATCATTTTTCTTCAAATTGATTTTAACAACTAATACTCTACAAAAATTGCTTTGGAAAACGGAAAAAACAATGAAACAATTGTATAAATCTGTTCTACTGCTTTACGCCCATTTAAATGGCCAAAAAGTATGAATTCAAGAGCCAAGTTTAAGTTAATAGATGGTAGTTGTTAAATTAGCTATATAGTAGACTTTGCGTTAAATCGAGTTCTTCTTGAACGCATGGTGCGCTTTAAGAGAACTTCTAGTTTCAAAACTTAAGCTAACTTTTTTTTACTAAAAGAAACGCAATGCTTTTCTATTTCACAAACACGCGGGTAATAGGTGAGATATAATAATTAATAGATTCGTTTGCTTGTATGATCAATGGGCGGTTCATGGCAACTACAACTGGTAAAGGAAATATTGTGTCTGATCCATTACAACTATACCGCTTTATGTACATTGTGTAATTTAAATGCTTGACCAAATTAAAACTGCTTTTCCATAAAACTGACAAGAACACTGAAATTGATTCATTAACCAGTATAAACTGCTTGAAAGACTTGCATATCGTTTTTTTATTGTTAGAGTCTTTATAATATAGAAATGAAATACAACACAACTCAACTTTTCTATTCTTGTGTTTGAAGACAAATGGTAAGGAACGAAACTTAATCGATATACTTTGCGTAAAGCAGAAACTTTTTTAATTGTTATTTATAAATCATATCCACTGTTTACACAATTTAGAATGTGATTTGATAGTGCCACGCACAAACGTCTTGTTAAATCTAATTGCAAATCGTCATATACAAAAGATTTTGAAAACCCGTTATATATACGCCAATAAATCTAATAGAAAGTTAAAGTCTTATTCGAGATTCAGTTCAAAAGTATTTAAGTTGGAGATTTAGTAAATTATACTGGGGCTCAAAACTTTTGAAATGTCAAGAATAACTGATTTGATTTTCTACTCACTTCAGATCAACTGATGCGCTGTCGAATTTCGATCTCAAGTTTTTTGCACCATAGAACATTAGCAAGTTTACAAAGTTATTCAGTATTGAATTTAATGTCAAAACTAAAAAATTTTTAGATTTTTCTAATATAAAGTTGTCTCAAACCTAACTATTTTTTCTCTGTAAAAACGTTTTTTCTCCGATAGAAGAAAATTAACCATCTGTATCGTTTCTAACAAGAGAAGTAACTCATTTACCTGAGAAATAACTCAATAAACGACCTTGCTCAATTTCAAATAATAGCTAAATCAACTGATTTACAGTTCTTGCTATTGAGAAATTTCGTGGAGGTGTCAAAACAAAATTATTTCACAGAAATCATTTCAACTAATAAGAAAGCAATCAAGAATGCTCACAAAATGTGAAAACTGAAACGGTGAGCTATATACCTAGCGATTATATGTAGACAAAATGTCTCTATCGCCAGACTCTGTACTTGCAATTAGAAATACGATTATCATAATACTTTAACATTTGGGCGCCACTTTGGTCGTTTACTTAAAATGTTTTAAAAGAGGATATTAGCAACCTAACAGCAATGTTTTGCGAGGGTTTTTTTTTTTTTTTTTTTTTTTTTCAAAAAAAAAAAAAAAAAAAAAAAA
>JAOEHV020500241.1:20988-36595 GCA_025447995.2 Isaurus tuberculatus
GTATATTAGCACCCTAACCGCATTGTTTTGCGTTGTTTTTTTTTTTTTTTTTTTTTTTTGCAAAAATATGCTCTCGCAGGCTTTAAATGCTAGTAAAAGCAAGATTTTATCATGCATGTGTCAAAAGATTCTATGTTTGCTTTTAAAAATTGAAGATCACGAGATCTAAATCAACTTTTGTCATTCTATAACTACTTATGGAGCGATATACATAATAACAGCATTTGAACGAACTTTGAAGGTGTGACAAAAAATGGCTAATATCGCCTGATTTCCGTGCTGTTATTGCGAAGACTTAGTCTAATATAGTTTCTCCTTTCCTCTAGAAGTGTTTGGAAACAGTTGCCGTTATTCGCTCATAATATTTCTCTGATTTAGTTTACTAGCTATAAGAAGTGACTCGCCGGGAGCTTTGACCGTAAATGGTTGCATATGGATGTCTTAATAAAGTACTTAGTTCACAAGACCGTTCAGGAGGTCTAGCTTTTAATGTAGATCTGCTATTTTTTCTGAATTGAATAACAAAGCTTACGGTCGTTACACCTGCTAGTAATATGAAGAACTTTCTTATCACACCTGTAAAACTTACACCACTTGAAGCAAGCAATTAGAACAGAACTGTAAAAAGCACACTGGTTTTAATTTCGAAAACTTTTACTCAGTCAGCAGTTCATTCTTAGAGTAATTGAGTTCTCCTTGCTTGCCTCAGTGGTAGGAGGAATTCCCAGTGAGTTAAGTGCAAAAACTGAACCAATATATTTTTTTTAAACTTTGCGTTTTACTGAGCTAGTGTATCAGGTTTCGCATGATTGCTAATCTGTTTTCTTGCCATAGAAATTGTCTAGTGAGTGAAATTAAAGAAACTCAATAGTGCAGAGCCAACATGTCTCTAATGAAATTTCAGTTTACCATCTACATTACAGAATCACTATTGCTACGGCCTATTTAAAAAAATCAATTACATAAATTGACACGTATTTATAGCCATTTTCACTTAAAACTTGTGTCTATGAAATCCATGACCAGTCGAGTTTTGCGGGTGAAAAATTGTTTTTCTGAAAAACTGTTATATATATATTCAGTAAGATAAATTGCCTTTTTATAATCGGGCCAAACATAAATTAAAATTGCTTTTTGAAATTTGTTTGTGTATCTAATGTTTTTGTTTAGAAGAAAGCTTCCAGTGTTTCAAACATATTAACATATATTGCGCTTCTAAGAATATACACGAGAACCAATTTTGGAGCTCTGCTGCCATATCATTAACATATTTCTCCCTCTGAGCAAGAAACAGCTGCAGATAGAGGGGCTATACAAAATTTTAAGTTTTGAACAGGATAAGTCTACCACCTTGTGAAGAAAACCTAAAACAAGCCGGAATCTACTTATGGTAATCAGGTTGGGACGGGATTTTAATACACTTTTAACCTACCCGGGGGATAATCGCTTTTTCTGTAGTGTAAACACGCTTTTAAACTAAATAACACGAACAACACACTTTCGGAAACGAAAAGATTATTGCCAAAATTTATCGCGACGTAAGTCCGATAAACCAATCGTGTTTGTCTCCTGGGCTGACAGAAGGGAGGAAATTCTCTGTCAAAGCACTAAGTTCACCCAAGAAACTTGGCAACAGTTTCAAAAGGAAGTGGAATATTTTGCTAAACTGAGCAGACGAATTGCAAGTTTTCATTTTTAAGTGGCTGAAATCCTTTAATGTCCTCTTGGTTCTCAAACTTGCGTGAAAACTGGTAAGTTAATTTCTTTTGATCTGTGTCGTTTTTTATCTTGATTCCGAAGAAATAATTGTGAGAACAGTATCACTGATTAAAGTAATTTTTTCACAATAGCTTAAAACACTTCAGGAAAGTTAAGTTCAGTTTTGTGAATTGATTATTGATTGGTGGACTTCTAAGGCTCTTATAGACCAAAACTTTTTTCACTTAATGGAGTTCAGTGGGACTGCGTTTACAGTTTTCTTTGCAACAAAAAATTAGATGCATGTCAAAGCTAAGCGAAAAAAAAAATAAAACTTGAAAAAGGATTTTAATCTGTATAAGCTGGTAAACAAAGATTATTTCAATATTTGGATCATTCAGTAAACCTCAGTGTAAAGCGGCGCGTTTTCTACCTCAGAAGATCTTACAGATGTAGACACTGGTAGTTGCTTTCTAAACGAAAAACAGTTTTTCTAATCTCTCAAATCACTTTAATGTTTGTCTTTGTTAGCTGACTGTAACAAAGTTTTAAAACCAGCCACTTGCGGATATGTCAAAAAAATCAAGTTTCGCGAGGAATGAACTAAATTTTCAAACCTTACAATTTAAAAAATCAAGAAATTTAAGTATGCTTGCGAAAAATGAATGGTTTTTGAAGCAAGTTAAAAATGACACTTGTAGTTTTTGGGTCAATTTCAAACACGTTTTTATGCCAAGTCTATTAATTGTCCACTTTTTGATTCGCGCAACTTGTAATAAACTGAAGTCCTCAATTTTTCATACGTGATTGAATGATGGCTTTACCAAAAGTGTTTAACTGAAAAAGGAAAAATTGGTTAAGTTATTTGTAATTAAGAAATATCAAGAACTGGCACTTAAGTCAATTTTGATTTTAATCCAAAATTCGAAAATCGCTTAACATGCAAACACGCATGAGATCAAATTCTAAATGTAAAATGATTTTAAAATTTAGTTATTTTGAACCCGTGCCATTTTGTCTGGTAAGGTTTCCAAATTTCAATTTAAAGAAAAAGATAGAACAAGAACAAGAAACAAGGTTCTTTATGCCTTTAAGGGGCTTTTTTCATTTCTAAAACTGATAACTTCACTATTCATTTTAACCTTTCGGTTTCCAGGAAACCATTCTTTGCCATTCATTATAACCACCAAAAAGAGACAATATCTCTGTTAGAGCAAAAAAGGCTCAGACTTGTCTTAACAATGGTTATCTACTGTAAAAACAAAAGCAATCCAACTAGACCGCTTTTTTTTATCATGTTGTAAAACAATCTACGAAATTGCAGTTTGTGCATTTTTTCTTTCTGTTTTTGTTACCTGAAAGTGCAATTACGGCTTGTTGTGAAAAGAAGTTTGCGTTTTTAAGCAAACTGAGTGGGTTTGTTTGAAGACAGTTTAATAATGACCCTATCTCGTTAGCGCTTTAAATTCTGTTTTGGTGACACGTTTATAGTGAATAGTTTTAACAGAAAAGGTTTCGGTTGCCCGGACAAATTGAAACTCATAAAGCAACCGTATACACTTTCAAGCAGCAAAAAAACTTCCTTTAAAACTGCTCTATAAAGATACTAAGCAAAGTGCTGGCTCGTATGCAAGTACCTTCGATTTCTAATATCAATGCAATACAAGACTTTTTATAAACTTAAAAACTAAGACAAAAAAGGCAATAGTCAACAAAAATTAAGTGTATGGTATCTTCATATATTACATTTATTGAACATATATAGTTTAATTTTGTAATAGCTCGCGTTCGGTACCTGTAATACAATTCTCTAATGAAGTTTCTTTTAGATCTTTTAGTTTTTGTCACTAGTTTTTCTTCGGGCTGTCAAAGAAGAAGTTAAATTTTTTCAGCTGCCAAATAGAACTTGGTAACGCGCTTTGGTACCGAATGACCTGAATTTCTGCTTTTCCTGATCATCACTTGAGTTAAAATTGGATTTACTGGTGTAATTTAATTTTTAGTTAAAAAAAAAAAAACTAACACATCGGAAGAACAAACTGCTGGTTTGGCAAAAAGGGTATAACGATATTAAAAAAGAAAGCACACTGTTGAAAGAAGAATTAAAATATTCAGTTAAGTAGTTCGATTGACAGCTTGTTGGACTCAGTAATATATATTGAGCAGGAAGAACTTTTAAAAAACGACGAACTATATTATTGGTCGAACTAATTCTTACAAATTCAGTTTTGATAAATTGCCAAAGATCTTCCTCCGTTTGGCTGAGCAAAAGTGACTGACATATGTATTTTATATTGTCAAATGGCAGGCAAATGAGGGTCTTTAGACTGTTCAACTATATAAATTGTTTTTCGACTTGCTAAGTTTACATTGATTGATAGATACAGCAGTGCACCTGCATGTTTGACGCAATGCATGTTCACCATTCATAGATCCGTTAGATAAAAAGAAACTGTAGGTTCTGAAAGCCCTCTTTCCCAAATTCGTGCTTGTTTCAAACAAATAATGCTTCCTCTGCTGTTAAACTAAGGAAATCAGTTTCAATGGGTAGACAGTTGTTTCGTGAGGGGCAATATAGTGCGTGCATTGTGCGGGTCGCGAATTTTGTATCGCTCTCAATAATCAGATTAAAAAGGTAAATATTTAGATATATCGCCCAGTCTTGGCTTTCTGAGTGCTCTATCTCAACAAGACCACATGGAAATAGTTTGAGAATAGGTTAGTATTTTGAACAAAATGGTTTTATTCCCATCTTGCTGCCATAGATTTTAGTTAATGGCCGATGAGTCATGATTTAGTGGCCGCCTTCTGTTGATTAGGAGCCCACTCGCCCCAGCCGCGACGGGCAAAGTTTGAAAAATGGATGATTTGCATCGCTTATGGCATAGAGTTTAGATCAAAGATAAATGAAGGTCTTCTTTGCGCTTAAGCAGATTCATTTTCTCCTCCACGGCCTCACTTGGTAAAAGTTCTTGATAAGGAAAATGACTTTTTATTCTCGATTTAAGAATTTAATATAAAGCCATTTATATACGACTAAATATCCCTTGAAAATATTTTAGAAAAAAAAACTGTTTTTGCTTCTGGCAATATCTTAATAGATCAGCGGCTTGTTTGATATTTCTAAACTTTTTGAAGAATAGAGTAAATTTTCTTAGTCTTAATATTGATTTGACGCAAAACATCGGTTTTTAAAGCCAATTTAAAAACTTTCACACGTGCGATCATTAAAAAACCTTTTATGTACTTCGATATCTGTTATTCATATTTGCATACAAAACTAAAAGGTTACTAAATGACTTCTTTTGAGTTTGAGGCTGTACATATGCATCTTTTTTACCGCTAATTAAGAGCTGAAGGCAAAATGTTTGAAGGTTCGGATGTTTGCCTCGAATAAATGAATGAATGCGCTTGAAAGTAGAGGTAAGCTGGCTTCTTAAACTAAATTTTGTAAATTAGATAAAGACAAAAAAAACACTGAAACAACTAAAAACTCACAACTTGAATAAGCCTTTACTTTTTTAATCAACTCATTATCTCCTCACGAGAATCGTATATGGTGCTAACATGCCCATCGGCTCTGGTTTTTTTAAAAAATAATTAATCTGTTTTAAATTTCATTTAGATTTTGGGAGTTCAATCGGAGATTAAGGTTCCATAATTATTTACGACAGTCAATAAAATCGTCATGGACTGTGCACATGAAGAAAGCGACATGTTTATACATAAACCAAGTTGTTTAACAAGTTAGTTTTCACGACTGATAAGTTGTAATTAACGAATAGACTCCGGTATACTTGAAAGAGAGAGTACAAGAAATTGTACAATGGTGATATCACTTTTTAAAAAGTTAACTAATGCAAAAATGGTCATTTCGATACTCAAAATCCAACAAAGAAACGAATCGGCAACTTAAAATCAAAACACAGGCGAGTTGCCTCATCTAGTTTTTAAACAACGCAATTTATGTAACATTCGGTCTTGCGCCACGGAAGCGAACTATTTCATTATAAATCATACGAAGACGCATTTTTAAAATTTCCGGTTTACAGATACAAATTCAAAAGACTGTCACCGCTGGCTGAGCAAAGAAAGATACCCGCCTTATAATTATTGTGTGGTGTTTTTAAATATATTGGTTCTATCAGTGAAGACAGTTCAACGAAAAGCTGATCTCGAGAAGTAAAAGAACTTCCTAATTTTTGTACACAGTCGGATTCAATTTGAATCCGCGTCCTTCCTGAAAATGGTTGTTCTGGGTAGATCCATGGGAGTTCAGTCGGTAATGAAAAACGATTCCAGGACTCGTGACTTTTTATAGCATAACACTTAGTCAAATCTTCACAGACCTTTATTTCAAATGTGTTGCATTTTATTCATTACTTCGTTAAAGAAAATATAACATTTTTCTAGCAGTCAGAGACTAAAATGTGATCCAGGCGCTAGGGCCTCTTTATTTTGGTATACAGATATATTTATATTTTAGAGAATCAGCTACTACTGGAAAAGAATGCTACCTCAATGCTGCCAATGTTTTCGTTTTTCAAACAAAAGGCGTGTACTTCTGATTAATTTCGTTTTATTAACAATAATAATACAATCACTGCTTAAAACAAAAGCTGAACCAGCTGCAAAATTTAAATTTTAGCTTGAAGAGTGTTATTATATAGAAAAAAGCCAAACTTTAGTCGTTTTTTCTCAACAAAGCTTGAGTTAAACGTTGCAAACACTACAAGATAACAAAACTTTGCCTATGTGGTGATATTTTCGTATTTTGGCTTCACATCAACTGAGGTGGAATAAATAAGTTGCCAAAAATCTAAAAAAAAAACGAATCTTCATGTGTCTTTGTTTTCATTCTCTTTCTGGTATTAAACAAAGTCGATTTCTTGGCGTAAAAGATGTTGCTACCCTTCGGTTTCACCGATTTTACAAATTAAACATAAGTTTAAACAAAAATTGCGAAAAACCTTGATTGTTTAAAGTATCGCAAAACCCTGTTGTTTGAGTTTTTCGCGGTCTAAATTTATTCTTTTCAAATTCATCGTTTGCATTGTTTTGACAAAAAAAAGACACATCTCTGACAAGTTGCGTTGGACTATAATTATACACTGCAAAGCAGCTCTATATGCGCTTTCCAACGAAGGGACATTGTTCAACGTCTGAAAGCAGAAAGTTAAGCCTGAAAATTACTTGCTAAGTATTTGGAACTCTTTTTAATCGCATATCTTTTATTTCCGATCGCTTTGTTTGAAACACGTAATTTCGAAATTAAATCGCCGTCGCCCCCTGCCCAGAGAGCGCTGCTTGATAAATTGATGAGAAAAAAAAGACAAGATCGAAGTTTCATCAACAATAGTTTTTCTAGTTTTTTCCCGAGTGTAAATAGCCTTTAATTAGCATAGAAATTGGCTTTTTCGAAATTTAAAGCCACTTCCTGATTTTTAATAAAATTCTATAAAAAGGAAAACCTAATAGATTTTCAGTGTTTGATTTACGCTTTTCGGGGAGTAAATTAAGCCAAAATCAAATAACAAGTAAAGCAATTTTGAACAAAATCTTGAACTTCTTAAAGAAAATTGGGTGCGGCAGAGGCAGAAAATGTGTTAACTAGTGTCGAATAAACAACGTTATCGAAACTCGAGAAAATTTATTATCTTGCTTCATTTGAATAGTTGAGCAAAACTGTATTAGCTAGCAACCATTCAAACAATCTCAATGTGATTCTCAAAAGCGGCTTCGAAGGAAACTTTTGCTAGTAGAAGTACAAGTTATATTCTAGGGGCATTTTATTCTAAAATTATAATATCACAGAAGAGTCGTATGACTTGGTTAGTCAATTAGAAAAGATTTTGCCTGACATCAACAAACACATTGTATACGTAACCGACTATCAGACACGAGTTTAGAGTAAATTGCAGATGCTATAGACCTAAATGAAAAAGCATTCCGAAAAAAGCGGGAATGTTTTCAAATATATTGCTCTTCAGTTAAGCAATAGCAAAAACTTCTCATTGGAATGAATTAACGCAGTGTAATAAAAAGATAGTTAAATCTTTTTCACCAAAAGATACTTATTCAGCCAGGTTGGTTTAAAAAACAAAGCACAATTTTCAATTTTCGCCCTCCATTTTTAGCTTTAGAATTTCATATCCGCTCCCTTTTGACCAAGTGGTCTCTCTATTTAATAAATATTTAGCAACGGAAACTTCCTAGAACAACAGGTGACTAATTGAAAAAGATAGATTGTTGCTTGCTGGCCGGAAAGTAAGGGTTCGGTTTAATTATCTCTGAATAAAACTTAGTTTTTTATATCTAGATCAAAACAGCCAGCAAAGAACGCTTTAGCATTTCAAAGTTAATAAAATAGAGGCACTTTATTTTTGGATCTCTTAAAACAATTTTTTAGGTTTTTCCAAAACACTTGGGCCATATTTTTGTTTTAAAACTTGTGTCTATACATTCATAACATAGCCTCGTTAAAAGCAGTGCACAATTTTGTTCCGTTAATGGCCTTTCAAAATTTTGAATACATATTTTTGTCGCTTATGAGTTCGTTTATATGTCAATTGCTGGAGCTAATTTAAAATTTAATCTTCCTTTAAGCTAATAACTTCTTCGAGTTTCAAATAAAATTTCATCGCCGAATCTTAAATGAAGTCAAATGACTAGCTGCCCTCCAAGGGGTTGCTGATAGGAATATTTTTCATTTAACACAAACCTAGTCCGGATGTTTGTGTTAACTACTGCCAGATATTAAGCATAAATGTTCAGTATACTGATAATATCAGCAGGTTGCTTAAAAATTTTGAAAATTGCGTTAACTTAGGAAGTTTGTAAAACTTGTCTTTATTATAACCAACTCAGCATTGGCCCACACCAAACAAAACAACTCAGTTAATATATGCGCATGCGCGTCTTGAAATAATAATAACTTGTCTCGTGAGAAAAGAACAAGGGAAAGTTTGAAGATTAATCAGTTGTGGAATTATCGGGGAAAATCTGTACCATCTTCCGGCTGGCCAGTCAGTGAGCATAATGGTAACTGTTTAAGCAGTTGAGGTTTGTCAGATACTGCAATATTGTTAGACATGAATGATTTGTTTATATTTTCTCTTCAGTTGCATAGTTAAATGAAGTAGTGATGTGCGAACTTCGATCAGTTGTTCGCCGCGGATCGCCGCTCCTGCGCCAATTATTAGCTGAGTTGTCGTTCTTCATTATTGGATAAGCAGAGGTGCAAACGAACCGTGAGAGCCGAAAGAAGCACTTTCCCGTTAAAAAAGGATCTTTTGAAATTTCTGACAACAATAGTTAATTATGGGGAAAAAATTGGCAGCTTTAGTAGTCGAGTACCATAAATAATAAGAATTCGATACTTGACGGTTAGTAATTCATTCGTCTAGAGTATTTGCAAAAAAAAAAAAAAAAAATCATCGACGTCTTCGCCCGTAAAGAGAGTTTGTTTTAGTGAAGTTGTTTCCGTACGCACTTACTTATTTAAGCTGAAAACTAAATCAGTAAATGCCGTAGCTCGGAAACAAATGTTTTTAAAGATTTTGAATATTAGGAGAAACGGTGTTTAAATGTGCAAGTGCTGTTGACTATGATACCAGTATATTTGAATTGGTGTTACTTTGATATTAACTCAATGTCAAAATCTTGTTGTATATTATAAGAGCTGCCGTGGAGTTGTTGCATGGACAAACTAGCCAGAGGGAGTAGTTATATTCCGAACCCTTTGCGCTCTCCTGCTTTAATGGTACTGGCATCAACAGCTGAAGCTGCTCGCACATCTACTTCTGCTGGTCCAATGAGTGAATATCATTCTATATACTCTTCTTCCAGTGGGCGATATCTGGACTCCGAGACAATCCACAGGATGGCATTTAGCTCCTCCCCCTATCAACATCGGCAGCAGTTTGCACTATACCATGGACAACCAAGCGAACATTATTCTGACAGAGTCCCTCAAGAGTATGCTGCTCATTTCTTGCAGCTACATCCCCAACTAGCTGGGAATATGTTGCACAACAAAACCTGTGGACCAACACCATCTTTTCATGGTAATGGAGCTTTTCGAAGAATTGGGCCAGGTCATGACCATTCCTTTCCTTTCCACCCCCTGCAACACCAGAGGAGCTTATTGGAAAGAGACCATCATTTAGAAGAAAACCATTACACAAACACAATCGGTGATGGTGAAGGAAACACTGAGGGAAAATCCAAAGAGAGGGTTTCACCTCCTTGTCAAAGCAATGATTTTGAGGAATGTCCAAGTATTGAACAACATGAAAATAGCAGCCCACAAAGTGTTGCTTCGTATGAATATGAAAATACCAGAGCAAAATTAAAGGATTTCAATGTGGCAGTTGTTAAAATGGAACAAGTTGAGGATGAGCAGTCAGAAGAGAATGTAAAGGATAGCGAAGCAGTCTTGGAAAAACGTAAGTAATACACTGTTTTTTTTATACTTAGTTGCATAACTTAATAACTTTTAATATTTTTACTGTCTTAGAAAATGAATTTGCCACTTCAAGACAGGTAATATTAGGGGGCTAATAATAAAAACAACTATTTTTGAATATATTTGAATTAAACAGCAGCAAAGATTCTTGGTAAAAACCTTGACTTGGACATCCAAACCATGCCACAAATGGTGGAATAATAATTGTGTTGATAAAAGTGTAGTGATTGTGTGGTGAACTTGGTGATATGTGCTTTGTGCTTGGTTTACCATTAATTCTAGTGGACATTATCTACCTTTTTGGATTTGGATAATTTTTTGTGCAAGACTTGAATTAGCCAAAATGAAAGCAGAATATTGCAAATGCAAAATAATTTTATATATCATTTGAAATCTTTATTTTGGTTGAGATATTTGTGCTTACTTTAAGTTTGCCAATTTTTTTTCCATGAGTTAAAATTTTAAAACACAGTTTAAAATGATATATCTCTTTGGGTAAAATAATAAAGAACAGAATTTGTTGTGGAGTAGAGGTCACAGAGTTTGTGTTTACTAAATAAAGGTAAATACAATTATTCTTTTCGGTCTCTCTGAATACTAGCTTTTAGGTGTACTACCAGTAAGGGAATATTTTCCACTACATTCACCTTAATAACTCCGAAAATAATATAACAAATGGTTTCTGTCTACCTTGTTGTAAAATAATTAGTTTACATTTTATAATGCCAAAAAAGACAAAAATAATTGTACAGTAAGAATCACACCAATGCCACTTTAAAATGAATATTAACTATTTAAACTTTTTATTAAGTTAAGTTATGTATCAGTTTCATAGAGATTTTGGTTTCAGCTAAACATCAAAAATATTCATAAAACCTCACTTCAATTTATTTTTATAACCAGATGTCAAAAGGATTGACAGTAGCTTTATATTTCAAAAGCTATGAAGTCATTCCTTTTTGAAGCTGTTCATTTCCCAAGAACTTGTTAAAGAAGTTTATTTAAGACCGAGTTCAAAGTAAACAGCATTATGTTCTGTGCATAGCAAATGACTTTCAAAAAAGTAAAAAAAGTGATAGTTTAGTTTTTTTCTCACGTAACAGTTTATTTTACCTTTAAGAATTTTTCTAGCAATTTGCAAATTTTCACTTAAAAACTTAAATAGGAGAAAAAAATTTTTTGTGCAAACAATATATAATGACAACTTTGAAGGACACAAAAGTTCTTGTTCTTATTTTGAAAAGGTGTAAAGTTTCTTTGTGTCTGAATGAATAAAATGTTTACATTTAAAGTGAAAAACTGCCAAATCAAGATCTTAGTAGAAAAGGGATAAAATTGCTCAATCTTTATTTTTGCTTTGCTTGAGATACTTAATTAGTCTTTTTTATGAATTCTAAAAAAAAATTGGGAACAAAAAAGTCATAATAAGAAAGCTTTAGATCAGTGTTCATATCCATGTTAATTGTAAACATCAAGCATTGTTTAAAAATATTGATGGGTAATGTACTCCCCAAGGAGTTCTAGACATCTGTTTGATTTGCATAATAATTAGAAATACTGCTAGTCTCTCTGAGTTACCATGGCAGCATAAAATTATCATCAAATACTGGTTTGTTAAAAATAGGGAATGATGCACAATTTCATTTGTTTTTAAGGCCCCGAGGTGTCACAGAATCACTTAGGGCAAATGAACTAGATCACTAAATTTGAGTCCCAAAACGTTTTTTAGAGTTGCATTAAGTTGTTTTTCTCTTTATTTCACATGTACAGTAAGATTTTTCTTTGTATATATGGAGTATGCTGTTTAGAGTGTTCATTCCCCATCTAATAAAAGTTACTTTAAATGGAAAAAGGAGCAAAATTGTTTTTATTTCCATCTGGTTTATAAACTGAACTTAGTTTTGGCAATTTTTTTTGGTCTTTAATGTTAAAAAAAATTGAAATTCTTGATTATCCATACACAATACAGTTTAGGAAGTTAGTTAAAACTAAATCTGGGTTCATGTGATGTGTTGAGCTTTTTTAATGTTCAGTTTGAAGGATTTCTAGATGTTGATAACTGCATATTTAAAAGTGAATTGTTATTTTAAGTATATCAATGAAAGTTTTTCTAGAAATGTAGTTTTTTGGTATTGAAATAACTTAATAAATAGTATGTAAAGTGATACCAAAATTCAGTTATTTGTACTCTGACTCTTGGCAGCCAAAATATACAGCATAGTAAAATGAAAAAAAAATTAATGTGTAAATGGTTGAGAGCAGCAACATTAAGCTGAAAAGGATACTAGTCTTTTTCCATTACCACAATTTTTATTCTAAAATCCATTTTTGTCAAACATGTTTTGAGGTTCTTAATTCATCTTCAGTTTGTTGAACCAGACTTCAGTCAGGCTGTTTATACTAGATGAAATTAATATACTCTGCTGTTTCTCTCAAAAAATTTTTGTTTAGGTCTCTATGTGAATAACTTCTAATTCTGAAGAATGTGTCATTTTTAAAACAATTGTCAATAATGGCAGTTCACTCCCACCAATTCAGCAACACAATGGCACCTGTTAAAACAAGTACACAATGATATAATTGGTCAGTTGTACTAAGTTTTGGTTTGTTCATTGAACTGAAAAAGAGAAACATAGTTCTGCTAAATACTGTTATCATTAATAAAGAGTAAAAAACCAGCTAGATGCTTGTACTCTAGACACTGTGTAAGTTGGAATGCCATTAGTTTTAAAAACCATTTTTGGGTTTTCTTTAAGTAAAAATATTAGTTTTAAACTTTTTAAAGTCATTTCTAGTTGTAACACAGCCTTGAAATTGTTTATATTCTAGCACTATAAAATTACTTGTAATTGTTGGTGTCCAGTTTCGATGATGATGGTGATGATGGTTATGGTGATGATGATGATGGTGATAATGATGATGGTGTTTGGTGATGATAATGATGATGGTGATGATGATGGTTATGGTGATGATGATGGTGATGGTGATGATGGTTATGGTGATGATGATGGTGATGATGGTGATGGTTATGGTGATGATGGTTATGGTGATGATGATGGTGATGATGGTGATGATGATGTGATGGTTATGGTGATGATAATGGTGATGATGATGTGATGGTTATGGTGATGATGATGGTGATGATGATGATGATGGTTATGGTGATGATGGTGATATTGATGATGGTAATGATGATGGTGATGATGATGGTGTAGATGATGATAATGATAACGGTGAAGAAAATGATGATGGACATTGAGTGATAGACATTGTACGTGGTGTGTTAAGTGGTGTAAATAGAAAAAGCTCTACATTGTGCTTATGTTTGTCCATGTGTTCACAGGAAGGAGACAAGTGTCACCAGGCAAGCCACCTTGCTGTCCAATCTGTGGTACATCAATTCGACCAGGAGAGATGGAAAGTCACTTTGCTTGGGAAATGGAGAGAATGCAAATGAATGAGGACAATAAGTAAGAATCATTACAAATCAACATGTATTATACACAAAAACAATTTTGTATTTGAAAAATACTGTACATAAGCTAAATAAATTCAAAAAGAATGGGCTCTAAAAATGTTATTAATTTATACTGTCTCAGTTTTGCAGCATTGCATTCAAGAAATTAATGATTTTGGAGTGTTGTATTGTGTATGGATGCTATAATTTTATTTACTAGGGAATAATAGTGAGTTGAATGTAAACATATTACAGATATCCTATAACACTCCTACTGTGTTAATAGTAACACAGTATTAGAAAAAAAAATAAAAGTTCAGTTTTAAACATAAACATGAATTAAAACTCTGTTTGAATGCTGTTAAAAAATACAGGCAATTTTCAGGACTCAAAAATAACCTTAATTGCTGTTATTTTCTCAAATTTAAAAATAATTTTCAGTGACAGCTGGAAAAATAATTATGATGCCTACAGTATTGGAATATCCACTAAAGCTTTCTTTTTTTTGTTACTTTTAAAACTTCACTGCCTAGCTTGTTGTTTTGTACTTAACTGATTGTGTTTCAATTAATGCTATAGAAAGGGAAGAAGAAGCCAGCGGGAAGCTGCAGCACAAGCAAGAAAGGTATATCAAGCTATTGCAACAGTGTTCTTTTTTTCAAACGAGTAAATCTGTACTTATACAGTAACTGAGTAGCTCTGGCATAGGACTAATGCTAAAAATGTCCATTTTTACTTTATCCGGGCAATGATTTATCATTTCAACCTAGTGTTGATTAAATCATGTGTATTACTTGACTCAACTGCATAACACTTTTTCAGAGATAAGTTCCTATTGTATGGGCCATAAGACTTAGAAATTTAGATAATAGGTTCTTGTATAACAGATCCACAAGTTATAGATAAAGTTTCAATATTTTTACTTTGAAATAATTCCCTGTTAACAAATGTGTAAAATTAAGGTTACAGCTTTTTTTGCTATTGTAGTTGATTACTTTTTCCATTAATGTTTTTGTTTTCAGAATGTTCAAGCACAGACAGGTGTCAGCAAGAGAATGAAGCATGAAAATAACCTAGTAGATGTACCTAATGATGATACACCTGCCAGTACAAGGCATCAGGTATGTCTACCGTAAATTCCCAACTGGTACCATTTCACTTTTTTACCTTTTCAGAAGAAAACAGGGCTTCAGTTCAAATGGCCAGCCAAGCACTGGTCATTTTGTCTCATCAAACATGTTTTAGCTCGGACACAATGTTTTGCAGTCACAACAGATCTTGGTGGTATCCTGGAAATTTGCTACTTCTGGGAATTTCTCAAGCACTAAAATGTCTATGTTTATTCTTTTTTTTCTTTTGGAAACATAAATGTTGTTCCTAATGATTACCAAATAGTTGTTAGTTACAATTTCTTTGAACGAGTAAATAACTGAACAACATGATCAACAATCCAGGGATTTTTCCAGTTAGTAGCCAATTCTCATCGAACATTGTCTGTTGACCAGCCATTACATTTTGATGCCCTGGAAAATTTCCAATGAATGTATTCTAAGATTTAATCTCTACTCTTTACATTAAATTGCTATTTTTATTGATTTGCAATTGTCAGTATCATTCTGTCACTTTATTTTGATGATCTAAGTAAAAAGTGATTGTTGTTTTCTTCCACAGACATACCTGAGAGTTTGTGCCAACAGAATGAACAGAAATGGTATAAAAAAATTTGGTTAATTTTATGGATCTGGTTTTGTACTGTAAAGGCCTTGAAAACCTTATTTAGGAATATCTTTGGTTAGTTGTTATGATTCAACCAGTGGCTCAATTGGCTTTCAATGTTATTTAACCCTTTCATCCCCAGGCAATTTATCAACGTCTAACCTCTCCTTACATAACTCAAACAAAATAATTTAATTCGTAATGAGAAACTTGGAATTGATCAAGTGGAATAACCTGTGGAAGTTGAAAAGCGAAATTCTCCCAAACTA
>JAOEHV020500242.1:4542-21503 GCA_025447995.2 Isaurus tuberculatus
ACAATGAATGTCACTATATAGGGTTATGTCTTGTGACACGTGGACTGTATCACATATTTACTTGAATGACAATGAATGTCACTATATAGGGTTATGTCTTGTGACACGTGGACTGTATCACATATTCACTTGAATGACAATGAATGTCACTATATAGGGTTATGTCTTATAACACATGGACTGTATCACATATTCACTTGAATGACAATGAATGTCATTATATAGGGTTATGTCTTGTGACACATGGCCTGTATCACATATTTACTTGAATGACAATGAATGTGTCACGGACGCATTGATCGTTTACCTGCATCGCGCAGTCACTTTAATAAAGTCTCGTATAAGAATCCATATAATAGAACGATCATTTGAGATATAATATATATAAACTGATGCGGAGATAAAGAACTCAGACAAAATTTAAGCTCCAGGTGGGAATCGAACGCATAACCTTCCGACTAGTGTACAGATTTGATTAAATCGTGTGCTTTACCATCTACCATTATTACTATTTTTTAAAAACTTTTGAACAACTGTTTTGTTTTATCGTGAGCAAACGATATTTACCATAAAGATATGTTACTTACCGCACCCCTCCCCCCTTCGACTCCTCACCCTCGCCCCCTTCATTTCGATTTTTGCAAATACGTACCGCGGCGATGTCTCAAACCATTGCGTGACTTTTTTGCAATACCGTTTTGATGGCGGAAAGTGAGAAGCAATTTGAGTTTAGACTTTACTACTGGCCAGGAATTGTAGGCCGTGGAGAATTTATGCGCCTGTTGTTTGCTGAAACACAAACTCCTTATGAGGATGTGTTTGCAGAAAAGACCATCGAGGAAGCAATGAAAATGGGCTATGGTAGGGGAAAGAGACATTTCGCCTTCCCAGTACTAGAGCACCGGGACTTGTACATAAGTCAAACACCGGTTATTTGTCGCTACTTGGGTAAGACATTAGATGGCGGAAGGCTTTACCCGAAGAACAAGAAAGATCGTTTGCAAGCCGAAATGATAATGGCTGGTGTTGTTGATTTAGTCGAGGAAGGATTACGCGCTTGGCACGCCATCGATACAAACGCTGGTTACCTTGAACAGAAAGAAGAAACTCAGCCATTTATTGAATACTACAAGTCGAAACGTCTTCCGAAATGGCTCGATTTCTTCGAGACTCTATTGAAAGAGAACCACAAGAAAACGGGCAAATTGGTTTTTGTCGGAGACGAAATTTCTTGGGTCGATATTTGTTTGTTCCATGTAATCAATGGCAATCTCTTTGAATGCCCTGAAGTGTTTGACAAAGAATCCACTGAATATTTAAAGAAATTTCACTGTGCTATCGGCGAAAGGCCCAATATTAAAGCCTGGATGAACTCTGAAAAGCGCTCAAAATATACTCACACAGGACCTATTGTGTGAGTTTAAAACATTAGAAGAAGTAGGATGCATTTCAACGTCAGAAGATTTTTATTGAGTTTTAGGGAAGTTGCATAATACGTTTTCGTTTCAGTTTATTGATTTAGCCACAAATTGTTATTCACAAGCCTGCGTCGCAGCCAGTCTAAACTTCCGAAAAAACTGACACGTCCGCCGTCTGCACCGCAGGCTATTATTCACAAAACATTTTTTATATACATAAATTTACAGTCTTTTTTTTTTATAAGAACGTCCTATTTTTGGGCCGAGGCTGAATGTTCTTAAATATTTTTGGGATTTTAGCCTCAAATGTTCTTAAAAATGTTCTTAAGTTTGTTAGTGGTTTTAAGTTCGCTAAAGTATTGTTAAGCACAATTATGACTTTTTTTATCGTCTTTAGTTTATGAAACAAAATTTAGTCACTGGCTGCTGCCCAGACACTTTAAGTGTATCTAAGAAGATACAAGCTTCGATTTTCGATATACAGAAAGAGAAATAAATGACTCCTGCAAATTGTTGTTGTAAAATTTTCATGTATTTTATTCTAGTTGCAAACAATGCTGCACTATCGACTATTTGCTGATTCCATGATTCTGTGCTATAATGTAACAAAATAAAGTTCTGGGTCATTCCTCAGCCTCGGGTGTGTTCTTAGCATGTTCTTAAATTTTGGCTTATTTTCAGGTTGATGTTCTTATAAAAAAGGTTCTTATAAAAGAAAAAGAGTGTATCAAGGAGGGCCGTATAAACACCTTTGGACCTAATTTCTAAGAGATTAACTTCAGTTTTGGTTATGGGTAGCAGAAAAATAAATCAAATCAAGTCATCAATACGTCTTTTAAAATACTTTATTCAAATAGATATTGACCCACACAAATGAAAAAAAAAAGAAAAACTCAGAAGTCAGTGACACAGGTCTCTCAAGCTATTGGTAAATTATTTTATTGTAAGGTCAGACTGAATGTCAGAGGACAAAGAATTAGAAAAAACTTGGGTCCGTGATATCTCAGCGATCGCGGCCGAAGTCTGAAATATTGCTTTTTATTATATTCGTAGACAGTTTCCTGCAATCTGAGCGGCTGCCATTGTGTATGTGTCTGTAATCCTTAAATTGTCTGTGAGTAATAAGTGCGCCTTTAAAATGCTTGCGGTCCAACCTCGTCGTAATTCAGTCCTTGACTGCAAAGAGGGAGATTAGCAAGGCTAATTTATTTATTGAAATAGGTAAAACACGTGTTTTTTGTTTTATAATAACACAGCAATAACACAGCATACAAGATAAAATATCATCGTGACGAGGAGACCTCAAAAACCACTTATCTTGTCTAAAGAGTAGAAACGAATGGTGTTATCCTAGTTAAAGATGATTATTTTGTTTTATTATTTATTATTATTATCAATGTTATTATTATTATTAGTAGTAGTAGTAGTAATAGTAGTATAGTAGTATAGTAGTAGTGATAGTAGTAGTAGTAGTAATAGTAGTATAGTAGTAGTAGTAGTAGTAGTCGTAGTAGTAGTAGTAGTAGTAGTAGTAATAGTAGTAGTAATAGTAGTAATTTTCGACCCATTTTATCGCCTTTTTATCTGCAAAGGTATCTCAAATTTGATGGTATTTTTTTCTCCTTTGTCAAATGCATTGCTCTTTTTTATCATTTCTAATAGTCACCACTACCTTAGAGAAAGTGTTATTGCACCCAGTCAAATGTTTGGCTATCGTTCTAGCACTTTATTCTTCTACTTCACATGATATCAACGGCACGATTTCACCATATGCTTTATGGCTTGGCGCAGCTCACCGATTCGCCAGTAGTACAACAAGGGGTTCAGGGATGAGTTACCCAGCACTATAGTCGTTGTTATAATGTATGCTGCATGAACGTCTCTTGTTCGTCCCAACGACGTAATCGCTACGGAAAAACTCCAGTAAGGAAGATAGCATATTAAAAACACGCAATAGACGTACAAAACTGTACGTAACGATTTTTTGTAGCGTACAAAGTTAAAAACTGAAGTATATCCTTGACTATTGGTCGAAATATTTCGACGGGCGCTCGATTGGGACTTAATGAGAGTCTGGTGCCGACGCAGTATGCGGTTAATGTTAAAGTAATTCAGAGTTGTTAACCCAAGGCAAACAGGAATCGCTGCGTTGATAAGGCGAAAATAGATGCTCATTTCAATGATATATGTAAACGCGATCGATATAGCAACAAGAAAGATAGTGATAACGGAAATTATCACACGCTTCACCGTTATTATCAAACGATATCTTTGGCACAAGTAAACGGCCAGAAATCGATCAACACTGATAGCTACTATGGTGAAACATGATAACCACAGAAGAAAACTTGCGGACGAAAAATAAACTGCTGCTATTTTACAGTACACTTCGGGTAGTCCTTTCATTTCGAAGAAGCGCAAAGCCGCAAAAAGCGGTTGGCCGACAAGACCCATTCCAAGATCAGAAATTGCGAGGGTACAGAGCAGAACGTATGATGGTGTGTGAAGGGCTGGAGTCCGCACTATTGCGATTATCACGAAAGCATTTCCAGCTGCTGCCACGAGGCCGAACAAGGCGTTCAGTATTGCTGAAGTGATGTAAAGCTCCTTTAATTGCGGAACGAACTTTGCCCAATCTTTTACTTGGAAGCAAACTAGATTGATCATGTTTTGAGAAAACAAAGTGTGAATTATGGCGGTTTAAAAACAGTTCATGAGAAAAATAGTTTCATGGAAACGAGATCGTGAAGAAGCAATACTCGTTGCAAAAACCAGTTTGTTTTTCCCTTCAAAGTCTTTTCCCACTGTAGATAAATACTTAATTGGCTTTTAAAAAGAGGATTTCGAGAAAATATCGCGCAGCCATTACAGTTTTAAACTCATAGTATAATGGCTAAAAATTGAAAGATGGTTTTTTGTTTTGATTGCTTCTTTTTTTTTCCTTCTGTGCGTCGGTTGTACACTTAGTGCTATCCGAAAACCCGGAGACAGATTTTTTTGCTGCCACTGTTTTGTTTTTATTGAGGACAGGTGCCAACACTGATTTAATTTCCTTATTTTAACTTGGAGCCTATTAGCTAACAAGCTTCCTCGTGGGTCAAGTGTGTATGACATCTGTTTGTTGATTCATTCATGGACAACATTTAAATATCAAAAGTTCGATTGCTAGAAATTATACTGAGCGACTGAGTTTGTACTGTGGTCCGATGATATGTACCGATATCACAAAGTTCAACGAATCGGATAACGTTTGAAACCCGAAGTTTTTGCGGCTATTTCTTTGTCAATTACTTTAACTGAGTATATCTTAACGCAAAATCCAAGAAAAGTCACGAATTTTACTAAAAATGAAAGCTTTTCGTGTAAATTTTGAGTTTTCTCTTTTTGCACTTATAAAATGAGGGCTAAAGCTATGCGGGCGTTTCTTTTTCAATTACTTAAATTGGAAAGATTGTTTCATATTGTCACTGCATGGTCCCGAAAATGCTTCACATGTTATCAGAAATCAAGCTGGCGTTTTCGTGTAAAAAAATTTCGTGACTTTTTTTGCACTTACAATTTGAAGCCTTATTTTTTTTTGCTGGTATTTCCTTCTCATTTATTTCAACTACGTATACCGTAACGCAAAGATCAATTTATTAACGTCATAAGTTCCGAGAAATGCCTTACATTTTACCAGAAACCCCGTGGGCGTTTTCATAAAAATTTTAAGTTTTTTTCTTAAAATTTAAAGAGGATCTTTTTTTTTTTTGCTTGTATCTCTTCCTTTACTACAAGTTCTTACCTATACAGTCGAAAGTCGTTTCAAAATTTCAAGTGCATGAATCAAATTTTTCCAGAAATTTAGTAAGCGTTTTTTTAAACCTATTATGTTATTATATTCAATTTTTTTCTAAAGCTAAGTATTAAGAATAAAGATTTTCTTTGTCTTATGAAATGCTGCTAATTTTTTAATTTTATTCAAAACTTGCGCTTTGTTTTCATATCTTTGATCACCCGGCGTTATAGAAATGCTAATATAAAAAATAAACAATTATTTTCATTATGTCTAGGACTTCCGAATGCATCTGGTAGAAAGCTTCTGATTTGCTGAAAAAGTGATTATCTATTTCGTTCTCCTTAGCAAGTGCAATCTTAATTTTATCGAAAACTATTCACAGCAGGAAGACAATGAAAAATAGAACATGATTTCCTGAAAATCTTAAATACATACTTAATTAAAAAAAAAAAGTTAAATTTCGTGAAAGTTTTTGTTTAAAAAGTTTATTTCTATGCTAATTTAGATTGCTGGAAATTGGAAAATATTGCATAAATTGGTCTTTGATCACATGACAAATGTCTCTAGCAACGAGCCAATGACGAGTAAGCTAAATTGTAATTGCTTGACGACCATACAAGTTTGACTCAGAAACTCAAATGTTACTTTAATATATTTATCCGGTTTTTATTCCTAAAAATTCCGCTATTTTACAAATATCTTCGGGTCTTGAGCGTCAGCTCCTTACACTACAAAAAGATTTGAACCTTGAGTTGTATTTCGCTTTTTCTCGCTTCTCTGTAGATAAAGTAATTACAAGGAAAAAACAAATAGCTTTAATCATTTCAAAAATAAACTAAAATTTCATTAAAACGACACTTTGCAATTTGACAATTGTAAGTAATGACAAATAATTGATGTCTAAATCATTCCTAGAGAAGATATTTTATCGAAGAAATAGCGAAAAACACGGACAGGATTTCTATAATGTGTAGTTTAAAGTGATTGGATGTAGTTTTATCACCAACAATGATGCAACCTCGTTCCCAGGGTCCTCTCTCTTTGAACCTGGGAACGAGGTTGAAGAGAGAGGACCCTGGGAACGAGGTTGACACTGATGAATAAATAAGTTATATCACAGGCCCAGATAATGATTCGCCTTGCTTACTTATTATTAAAGTATTGTAGAGTTCTGTTTTTGATTTGAAGCCACAAGCAAAGTCATCTGGTTTTAATATTTTAATACTTAGTGCGTTGAAAATAATTCATCATCTTTTATCAGTGTTACGAGGTTGTTTTGACCTCCTTTGACGTAAACTCCTTCTGCTTCAAAATGACTACTGAGGGGGAGGGGCCTTGAATCAATTTTTGCATGTAGCAAAACGCCTTCATGTGCAAAAGTTAGCATAGAAGACTAAAAAAAAATTTCAGAGAATAATTTGAGCGTTGCAATGAAACAAAAAGTGATATATTGTATAGGGTTTTTTTTTTGCTGCAAATGAATTATAACTTTTTGATTAAAATAAAAGGACCTCCTCCGGCGAGAAAACACCGTTTAAATTCCCCTGAGGCTAATTACTAACCTTTTTGCTGTAAACAAGCAGTACAAATTAAGATCGATTTCCTGCTTAAGCAATGCTTAAACACAATTAGTGTAAGTAATTGTTAGTTTCTGTTATAAACTGCGCTTTCAAACTCACTCTTAAATCTGCGTAAAGTGTTTTATAGCGAAGGGTTTAACGCTTCAGTGATATCTATTAAGTGCGTATATTGAATGGTTCGCGTAGCTAAGATTCCTTCATGACCGCGCGTTAAATTTAGGACCTTGTTTGTTTTTTCCTCTACATACGAAATTCCGGAGTATTCTCGTGCGAGTTCTCGGTCTGCTTTGCATCTATAATCTTCATTTGTCTAATGAAATTTAAACATAATTTCTATAAGCCATGATTATGTTTATACGCTAATTTAGACAAGTCACGCAATTTAGAAAAATCACGAGACGTAGTGCGGGTTTCTTACGATAGGAGCTGTCAAGCAGATTGACAAGACAATGATTCCCGAATAGATAATTTAATTTTGTTGTACGCCAGAGCAAATATTTATTGGGATATTTACAACAACAACTTAAAACGCCGAAATGTCTGTGAGCTTAAAACGACATTACGAAGTGACATTATTTACAAAAATAACGGTAAAAGTTTACTATATACATTGGATTATCTTTCGCGCACGCGACCCGTTTTATCATTGATGTTAGTTTTTCTGCGTCTAAAGCAGAACTACTTAGCGGCATTGTGCTGCCATAACTGCTCCTATTGCAAATATATGGCCGTTTCTGAAGCTTGCAGCAGTAAAATTATCTCTATCCATATTTAAAAGGCATTGACTCACAACTTCAATACCTTTATCCCTTACTGCTGCCACATAAACAAGAGCAACTATCTTAAATTGAAGTCCTAAACTTTCCTTCATCACTTCAACTCTTCGCTTGACCATCTGCGAAACGTTTTTCCCGAGTCGGTCACAGATTTCTCTATCATAAGAAGTTACTCCCTCAAATTGTAGCTTCAGGGTTTCAAATATAATATCTCGAATACAATTGTTTTCTTTTTCAATAGCATTTGAAGAAGTTCGCTCCGAAGTTTTTCGCGATGGTGGAGGCGAGCTTTCACGGCTACTATTTTGTGACGAGGCAATTGAACCTGTAAGTGGACCATGAAAAGAACTAAAACTGAACTTCGGTACTTCGCAAGGCAAAGGCGAAATTCGTGATGGAGTTGAAATCCTTCGCGTGCGACTCGGCTTAGCCTCGGACTTTTCGTGTTTTTCATCACCGTGGGATTTGTCTTGTTTTGAATTAAAGTGAAACGAAAACAATGACATTTTTCGTGTTCTTTTGTTTTGCTTTGGAGATGAAGGTTTCTTGGTAAAATCTTTTTCTGATGGTCCGACATCAAGGCTTTTTAGAGGTGATTCAGGTGGTGAATCAGTCTCTAATTCAAGACCAGAAGTAAAACGCATTGAACTTGAGTTGCACCTTTCTCTTGTAAAACAAACTCCATCAGCAGTGCCGTTCATTTTCATCAAAAGAAAAGCCTTTTTGCGACGAGATACAACGACAGCTTCTAGTAGCAGAATATCTCCTATTTTGATAAGCAACTGCAAACTGATAAACTATTCTCCGATTTATCATAGCCACATGTTTTGAGTTTGCGTTTTAGTTTTTCGATGTATTTGCTGACAGCCATTGAAAGCCTTGACATCTAGCTGACGGCTGATAAAGGAGTTTTGCTAAATCTCACAAACCTTCCGTCTTATACAACAGAAACAAATCCAGATACTATTGATCAGAAATGAAATAATGGCGATAACTTGCCTACTAACTTAGCACCGAAGAACTTTTACTCCACATATATTCTGTTATCGAAATGTATCAAGCTGTGACTTTTTATAGCCTCAAGCTTTTTGCTTACACATATTAACCTCATGAAAGCACAATTACTAATTGTTATCAATTTTCTTTCAAGAAAAATTAGCTTCTTTATAGGATGGAATTACACATTCGTTCGATTGTAGGGAGAAAAAAAGACACGCCTATATGCATGAGAACCACGTGAAAAAAATTGGATTTTCTCTTCATTTATAGAAACTGTCGTCATCGTATAACTTGTGTTATTTTATGTTAAAACAGATAATATAAAGTTAGTTGTAGTATGTTTACTGTCTTTAACATAATTAGCGCTAAATTTGCTTCTTTCCTTTTTGTTAAACCGCGGCATGTAAGACATACTTAATTGGCTTAAATATCTTTGGTTTTAGGATTTTTTTCTTTGAACACAAGTTAACGAAATAATCTTACTATTTTTAGATATTAAGAGATGTCAAACCCACATAGCAGGTTCACATACAACTTTTTTAAAATAGTTTTTAAACAAATTACATTTTAACTGAAGCTTTGATTTCACACTTGAAAAACAAAAACATGCTAAAAACCACAGAGGCCAGATACTATCATGAAAACGATGTTTTTCATTTTCAGATAATTATCTTGTTTTTTTGCCAAATTTAGGCTGAAAAAACAATTTGTGAATTTTTTAGATTTCTTGCTTTGCATGGCAGTATATAATTTAGGCATGTGTAATATTGGTAAAGTCTTGATACCATACCGAAAGTATAAAAGTGCCAGTACAAGATTGAAAAGCCTATTTTGTGTGTTTTTCTCGTCAGTGTAAATCGCCTTTAAATTTGGCTGTTAAATTTATACCGTTATCTTTATAACAAGATAAGAAATTTGGCCTTTGCCAAAAACTTATCTTTATAGATAAACACTGTCTAGACGGCAAAAAAGGAGACACAAATCTTTTTTCCATAGAAAATGTAACGATAAAGGCGCTAAAATTAACTACCAGAATATTTCTTTCTTCTCCAAATATTTGCTCCTTTTTTGCGAATAGCGGGAATGGCGCGCTAGTTTGTAAAATATCACTTGATATATCTCTACATTATACTTACGGCGATGATCATACAATTTCAACCTTAAATTGTCGAAAATACAGTTGCTCTGATGAAGGTGTAACTCTCGAAACGTCAGCTCCTTACACTACTTACGGCGATGATCATAAAACTTCAACCTTGAGTTGTCTAAATTACAGTTGCTATAATGAAGGGCTAACTCTCAAAACGTCAATTCCTATTCTACTCCAACTTCGGTGATGATCATAAAATTTCAACCTTGAGTTTTCTAAAATATGGTTGCTCTGATGAAGGTCTAACTCTCGAAACGTCATCTCCTTACACTACTTACGGCGATGATCATAAAAATTTCAACCTTGAGTTGTCTAAATTACAGTTGCTCTGACGAAGGACTATAACTCTCGAAACGTCAGCTCCTTACACTACTTACGGTGATGATCATAAAGATCTCAATCTTTAGTTGTCTGAGGGTTTAAACGCTCGAAACGTCAGCTCCTTACACTACTCACGGTGATGATCATAAAGATTTCGACCTTTCAGTTGTCTAAATTGCAGTTACTCTGATGAAGGTCTAACACTCGAAACGTCAGCTCCTTACACTACTCACGGTGATGATCATAAAAATTTCAACCTTGAGTTGTCTAAATTACAGTTGCTCTGCGATAAACTAACGCTCGAAATGCCACACCCTTGCATAACGTACACGATGATCACAAAATATTCAACCTTGAGTTGTCTTAATTGAAGATGTTCTTACGAAGATACACCAGAAAAGGAATCTGAGCCTGCGCAACAAACGCAAAGACGCTAGGGGGAGGGATATTAGGGGCAGAAAAAGTAAAAAAAGAAAAGAAGAGGGTAAAATTGTTTTAAGCTCCTATCCCTAACCCCCTCCCCCTCCTTCCTTCCTTTTTTGCGTACTATGCAGGTTGAAGAAACCCAAGAAGAAGCCGAACTCCTGCTCGTGGATTCCAGATTCTGGGTTTTGGATTCCGATCGATTCCATGGATCCCGAATTCAAACTTGACACAAGGTAACAACGGCATCAGCAAAAGTTTGTTCGAGTTTAAAGTAACCAACTTTGATACGTAATGGCAAAAATTTATTTTTCATAAACTAGCATAATTACATCAATAAGATCAACAATCTGAATTGTCACAATCGTGTATACTTTTTGAATCATGTCAAAACTGTCGACTAGACTGGGGCTATTTTGTCATTTGGCTAATCACGAACTCGTACCCAGGTTCTTTCCCTTTTCTCCTGGAGAAAAAGCCTGGGAACGAGGATGGGCCAATAATCGTTCCTTTTCCTAGTAAAATCCTCTGTTGAATCCGGTACGAACAACACTAGCTGAAACAAAGATTAGTGTTATCAGGGCAACCAGGAAACCGAAGGCGCGTGTAGCTGTAATTTTCAGGAATATATAACTGATTGTGTGGAGAATCCGGGCGGCAGTGAACACACGAAATACCCACAATGCTGTGCTAAGGGCCGGGTCAGTAAGCACGTAGATGAAACCAACGATAAGGAAAAGAGGGATGTTCTCTAGGTCATTAAGATGTGCTCTGTAGAAGAAAAAAAAAATCAAAATTATAAGTTTTGTGTTCTCTTTGAATTCCAATAAAAATCTTTGCGCAAGATGGTATTTAAATTCATGTAACTGGTAGTTTTAGGGCGGCGTGGTTGGCGCAGTTGGTAAGATCTCTGCCTTCCAACCACAAGGTCTCCGGCTCGTATACCCAGCTTTGCCGAAATTTGAACATTTGTGTGACCTTCTTTTCCGCCCAAACTTACTAAGCTTTCCATCCTTATGAGGTCGGTAAATGAGTACCAACCTCGGCTAGGAGCTAACCTACGATGGATTAGTGTCCCGTCCAGGCGGAGTCAAGGACTTTCATCCGCTCAACACTACGGAAACCGGCGATAAGCGTCGGCCTAATGGGTCACTAGGCTTGGAAAATGATTTAGTTCATTGGAAGTTCTGGTTTAAATCTTGACCGTAATTTTACCTTCGGGTTCTCTCAACATCTGGGTTTACTGGAATAGGTTTGTCCTTCAGGTCGACTCCACTTCTTTTATAATCTTCCGGTGCAGGTAAAGCCTGTAATATGTAGTCACGTGTAAATACTTGTTACTACAACGTCTTTTTTTAAAAGGGTATAATTAACTAGTTATTTAACCCTTTCCGAGCAAAGAAGCGAAGGAAAGTTATTGAATACGTTTTACGGAATGACGCAACGCAACGAACTATAGCAAGTTTGCTTTAACGTCTGGGGAAATAACTTGATGCTCTGGAGTCCGATTGCGGGGTTCTTTGACAAGTCATTGTTGATCTCTCTCGCTTTTGTTTACCTCGAGGACTCCGGTCAACAGACATCCTTGCATGCTTCTCTCTTGACGTCGGGTGTGACCAATTCAACGCCATATTTGTCGATCGTTGTATCTGGCTGCTTACAGGTGCTTGATTAGTACGCTCCCACAATTCCTGGTTTGTGATTTTCTCGTCAATATACTCCAGATGACTCCAATATACTCGAGATGAGTTTCGACCCGGGATGAAAGTCGTCCCGAGCCGAGATATATTGTGTTCACAAGGGAAATTTCGTCTCGACGCACCGGGATGAAAATTAACTCGTCTCGTCCCACACGTGATAACCTTCATCCCGCCTGGAATAAGCGATCACATGAAGCATCCATCCCGAGAGAACTGTTTACATAGAAATTTCAAATTGGGTTGTGATGAAATCATTCCGTTTCTAAACAGTAACAAGAAAGTGACAAATTACAGTGGTAGACTCATCTAAAAAAAGTCATCTGGTCAGTCATCCCGGGACAAGAAGTTTCATGTAAACAGGCTCTGAGAATCCTTCAAACTCAGGTCAGGTTAATGAATATTGGCTCTTATACCGGATACCCTTGGTTTGCCTCAACGTTTGTGCACCACGAAATAGGACAGACATCAGACACTGAAGAGCCTCAATTAGTTTTTTTTGTGGGGATGTTTCTGTCTACATTACGGAACATAGCATGGCTAAGGTTTATTTGGTTTTACTGATTTGGGCATCTTTTTCTGTTCCGCAGTTCTTGCTTAAAACACTCCCAAGTTACCTGAACTGTTCTCTTCCTTCACGGTTTCCTCTACAAGCATGATGCGCAATGCATGCTGGTAGCGTTGATCATCACTGTTTTGGTTTTCTCTTGTCTAATCTCAAGCCCCACTGCTGATGTCATTAGCGAAGTCTAAATCTTCTACGAGAGTTGCGCAAAAATCGGGGTTGGAAGCGGAATATTTTTTTTCTAGTATTTAATATTCCAACTGTCAATATTCAAACCTCAATATTTAATATTCAAACCTCAATATTCGCATTCAAACTAAATTTTCAAATATTAAAACTAATCTCCACTCAATATTCCGCTTATTGGCCCCGACGCTAAGCAGATAACATAACTTCAATTATACCGTTATCAATGATATATGTACAAAACGCCCTCTTCCAAACAAAGCGAAAGAAAAAGCTTTGTAAAATTTAAAAAAAGAAAGTAAAATGACTTATTTGAAATTTCTGCAAAATAGCCATAAATTAGGTGTAGTGAGTTCTGTGCCTCTCAAAACCGCGCAATTAATGAGACGTAAGTATTTCGTATGGTTTCACGATTAAGTGTAATTTACTTAACATAAAAAGGTGGTTGGAGTTTAATTCTTCCATAAGTGGCGAAAAGTATGAGTTTTGCCGATTTTCATCTGATTACTAAAGCTAATATGATTTTGCGCAATTCGAAATTCCAAAAGTTATGCAAAATTTTTAAAGGTATGACAAATAAATACAAAAAGTAGCAAACTTTTGATGATTTTAATTGTTTTCGCTGTTACTTGAAGCCAAAAAAAACATTTCAAAATTTGATAAGACCCCCCGCGATTGTAAGCGAGCCGGCCGAGTTACGAAATTGAGAACAGATCACGAGGTTGAATCTAGCCTTGTGTCTTGTGAAATTTCTATGGCTACGGGAGTTCCTTTCAGTTACAAACAAGTTTAAGCCTTCACACTTTTTCTTCCCTATGGGAATTACATGAACAATAGCTTGTTAATCTATAAATACTTAGTTCTCTGTTTAGCTTAGAATAATTTTAACCTGATGATGACACAAGTGGTTGAAAACGCTTGTTTTTATAAAACATTTTACCATTTGTATATTTATATTTTATATCAGCACTTATGTCTCTACAAACTGTTTAATATGGGTCTATTATACCTAGAGGCAGAAACAGTTTTAAATGAACAGACATTATATATTTGCATGATGTAACATCTTATTGTAATGTGGGTAATGTTTGGTGCATATAAATGCAAAATATATATTAAAATTTAAAAGCTTTATCGTTGAATTTTTAAAAAAATTCCCTTCATTCATCAGAATTGTTGCAGGTTTTCGACATTTAGATGCTCCTGTTTTATTTCCTCTAGATGCTGTATTAGTTACTGACTTGATGAAATAACAAAATTAACACATACTCACTTTGTTTGCGATTCGATTCTTCACCGTGCAGAAAGTTACAAACAACACTTTCAAGGTCAGAATTCCTGCATAAAACGCATAAGCGCAGAAGACAGGATTTTCAAAAGAAAGGCCAGCTGCACCCGTCATGTCTTTCGATAACAAAATTTTACCAAGCACGGAGAAATAGAGACGCTTTTAGTGGATCTTGCAGTAATAGTAGCTAATAATAGATGATGATCTCAAGTGCGCTGAGTCACCTTGTATTGGCGTCACTATTTACGCTTCACTGACAAAAACAACTGCTAATTAAGTCGAATTACGTTACCCAACTTCTAAATGAAAGTTCGGTCGTAGTCACCTAGTAAGGGAAAGAAATTTCATCAAAAGTCTGCTTGGGATATTATTAAACGGGGTTTGGCTGGTACACTGTATTTTAAAAATCATTCACTTTGCTAATTTTCTTTCTTTTTTCACTCCTGCTGGCTGCTGTTGCCCAGCTTTCTAAAAATAGATGCTTCCGTTAAAGTTCCGAAGACTTCCGAACGTTTGCCGACTAAAGTCGTTTCTGCTTGTAATGTTACTGCGCCTGCTAACTCAAACTGCTCGATAAGTGCGATACTAGTAATGAAGAGCTTTAAAGAACTTGAAAAATTTTTGAAGAGAAAACATATTAGGCTTCGACACATTTAAGCAAAAATGCTGACCAAAATGCAATTTTTGACATGCGTCTGGGACATTTAGCAGTTAATCCTGCCCCTCCCCCCGCCAAAAATTTGTCTGTTTAACATCACACCTTCCCTCTCCTCGTAATAATTAATATATTTTTGTTCTCGTCCCAGTTTTTTCGCCGTGAGTACATGAGTTCGTCATGCGGAATCACGAAAACCGAAAAATATTATGTGAAAATGCATTTCATTTTAATTTTGGCTTTTATCTTTTTACTTGCCGTTGTTTTAATTTTCCTTTGCTTCACTATTTATTTGTGGTATTTGCACAAGAAATATGACCATATTCCAGGTCCGCCGCGAGATAATTTCTACCTTGGAAATCTCCCGTATTTGACAAGAAAGCGCTCGAAAGACGGTTGTGTTTATGTTGAGGTGGTCCGAGAATGGTTCCTAAAATATGGCTCACCCTATGTTTTCTGGGTTTTACATCGCCCACTTGTGGTTGTGGTCGACCCTAACTTAGTGAAGCAAGTTTGTTTGCATTTACGAGCTGGAAAGCCCCAAGGAGTTTACAACATTTTTGCTGCTCCATACGGCCAACGAGTGTTCGGTAGAGGTCTTGTGAGCGAGGTAAAGCCTGGTTTTCATATTTCAGGGAAATCCCAGACGATCGAGGATTTCACCGTCTCCCGACTGTCCCAGATTTTGCCGACTAATGAAAACTCGAAATCGTAGATATCCCCGATCGTCTCACTCTGAGACGGACGGGGACAAATCTGGAGAATCGGGAGCGTTTCTATTTTCCCGATGCGTCCCAGATTTCTACGATGGTCGGCGATCATTCCCGACAAATGAAAACTCAAATTTGTTCCGTCCGGTGGGGACGTTGGCAATGGATTTCGCTCGTTACCAATCCCCTAAATTGCTGGCCTCCAGTCCCCCTATCAACAATAAACACAACTCTCGAAAACAAGAGTGATAGCTATCTCGAATCTCTTGCCCAAGAGGCAAAGATATTGCATTTATGGAAATCATTAAAGAATTTCCCGTTATTTACAACCATGCCTGTGCAGATTTTAAAGATTGGAACATAGGCGTAATTCGGAAAACAGTGTGTGGAACTGACCATATTTTTCTCGTTTTTTTTTAAATATTCTCTGACCAAAACCTCTTCGTTCTTCATTTTGTTGGCTTTTGTTTTTTTAAAATGGAAAACCTTGCATTGGCGAGTGCAAGAATACAGATGTATTGAGAACGACGCAGCATAAACTCGCGTGCATCCATGATGCTGTTAAGTTTCAATTTTTGGCGCACTTTCCATTTCCATCCAAATTTATAATTGGGAAAATCTAGGGCAGATGTCTGGCGATTATCCGACATATCGGCAAAATCTGGGATGGTTGGTAAAAAGTAAAATCCCCGATCATCTGGGATTTTCCCGACATATGAATACCGGGCTTTAGTAATATTTTTTGGTGCCTTTGGGACAGCAATGAAACTTCCTTTTACAGAGTACTCAAGTGGTTTAATTAGTTTTCTCCAATAGGCGAATTCTACTGCAAATTTAAGTTTAAAACTAAAAAGAATTATACTGAAAGTTACTCTCAGCTGCCAAACAAGCGTCCCTGGACGCCTATTAAGACTAATAATTTTTCGATTTTTTCTCCATCCCCTCGGAGCTTATTAGGAACCACATTTATTAATTATTCAAGTTCTATTACAATTATCAAGGGTAAAATGTTAAATGATATTATATGGCTAGATAGTTTCCTGCAATCCATCATTATCATCATCATCATAACCATCACCTTCATCATCACCATCATCATCATAACCATCATCATCATCATAACCATCACCTTCATCATCATCATTGTCATTCCCACCATCACCACATTATCATCATCACTATACCATCACCACCATCATCATTAGCACCTTACATCATCGTCATCATCATCACTATTTTTCCTTCTTACATTAAGTATGTTAATGATTACCACCGCCACCTGGTTAGCCCAGTTGGTAAGGTGCCAGTCTGCTGTGCGGGAGGCTCGGGTTCGATTCCTGGCCGGACCAACACTCAGGGTCTTAAAAATAATTGAGGAGAAGGTGCTGCCTTTGCTGTAACATCTGCAAATGGTT
>JAOEHV020500343.1:0-21482 GCA_025447995.2 Isaurus tuberculatus
CTACTACTACTACTACTACTACTACTACTACTACTACTACTACTACTACTACTACTACTACTACTACTACTACAACTGTTTCTACAAGTACTACTACTACTACTCCTCCTCGTGAATTGTAGGTCCACACCATATGTTCCAAAGACGCAGCAGCACAGCAGCCAAAACTTTTCTGTAAACGGGAACTGGGAGTGGAGTATTACATTGACCACAAGAAAGGGGACTTTTTCATGGTCACTAATGCAAATAGCACAGACTATAAGGTCTGCTTCAGTTTCAGTTTTGTTTTTTAATTTAAGAAATTAAAAAAAATATATGGTTTATGATATAAAGATTTTTTATATCTTTTCTTCAAAATTTAGTTACAACTATAACTTCATGTATGAAAAAATGCTCTTCTAGCATGACAATATTATGTGAGATATAGTAACATCTTGAACTCACTTTTTTGACATAGATTCTTTTGCCTTAAAAATTTAACAAGCGGTCAGGGGGGGGGGGCTAGGCAACTCAAGGTTAACATTTTTATGATCATCGCCGTAGGTAGTTTAGGGAGCTTAGGTTTCGAGTGTCAGATTCAACTGAACACAGCGCGTAATTCGAAAACTCAAGGTTGACAAGTTTTGATGATCTTCCAAGTATAGGCGGCATGGTTGGGGCAGTTTGTAAGATATATGCTATGGTCCAAGGTTCGATCCCCGGCTGTGCCGATATACGAACATTTGTGTGACCTTCTTTTCCGCCAAAGCTTACTCAGCTTTTCATCCTTACGAGGTTGTTAAATGAGTACCAGCTTCGGCTGGGAGCTAACCTGCGATAGATTAGTGTCCCGTCCAGGGGGAATTCAAGGACTCTCATCAGCTTAACACTGCAGAAACCGGAGATAAGCACCGGGTTTGACTCCAATGAGCCACTAGGCTCGTAAAAGGAATGAACTCCTAAGTATTATATGAATGTGGCGTTTCGAGTGTTATCCTCAACTAAACACAACGTGTAAGACACAACGTGTAATAAGTCCTAAATATTAATGAAGCTAATGTTTCCAGAGTTAACCCTCCATTATTTATTTTTTTTTATAAAAGGTAAAAATTATTTTAAAATTTGATAAAAAAAAAAAACAAACGTTTTCGAGTAGTAGTTCATCTTCAGGTTAAAATATAAAAAAATTCCAAAGATTGCAGGCTGTTTTTCAGTGTTCGATTGTTCAGGTGATTCCCATGGGGAACAGGGAGATAGTAAAAGCTTTGACTTGTTTGTTGAGAGATGGACGGTGTTTTGCAATTAAGAGAGCTTCAACAATACGGCGTAAGGTCCAAGGTTGAACAGTAACAATGGATTGCCAGGTGAAAGAAAGCTCAGGATGTGAATTAAGGTATCTGGCCGGTTCGGAGAGTTCTGAAGTGTCTTGATGTTCATCGATGCGGAACTGCAAATTGTTCTCTAGGATATTAAAAAAAGCCTTTTGTTTCTCGGAGGTAAATAGCACTAGGTTGGTTACGTCCAAGGAAATAAATAAGATCGAGTAAAAAATACTATTCAGTAATACCAAATAATACCTTAAAAATACTAATCTTAAGACATGGTTCGCACTACTGGAATTCCTGGAAAAGGAATTTGGAAATTTTCTCCCAGGGCCCTGGAAAACTCCTGAAAAAAAACAGTTAGTTTGCCCGTACTCCTGGAAAAACACCTGGAAGTTTGTGGAAAATATTTCTAAATATTTCCTAACTCCATAACAAACAAACCAAAAACCTGCCGAAACATCTGGCTCGCAATTTGTACTTTTCGTATTTTATGTAGTTAAACTTGATATTGTTTTGTTTTTGTCTAAAAGAGAATTAGGGGTTGGGTTCTGTAAAAACTATTTTGCTACCCTGGAAAACTCCTGGAATTTTGTTTTGATCAATCAGTACGAACCATGTTAGAAGTGAGTGAAGTTGAAAATGTCGTCATTCTGAAAAAGGACAACTTCGATATCAATGTGTAAGATCTTTTTACCTAGTAGATGTCTCTGTACTACATACAGGTAATGACAGTAAAGGAAAATAACATCGAGAAAGAGAACTGGACAGAGTTGGTTCCTGGAAGACCGGATGTAAGTACGCGAAGTATGTATGTGTCTAGTTTAGCCAAATCATGTTGAAAATGTTCGTGGTGTAATGAAACAGTAGTAGTTGGCATGATTAGGAGAGGGCGCATCATTAAAGGTTTCAAGATGGTGTCCATAAATAAGCAATATAATATGACAAATTGAAAATAAAAAAGAAAAGATGTTTTGGAACCAGAAGAAAGTTCTTGTTAAAAAAACTGCGATTTGGTTTGCCTTGTCGGTAAGGTGCCAGGCAGCCATGCGGGAGGTTTGGAACCGAGTTTCCACGAGACTTTGGACTTGCGCCAAATCGTAGCTTCAGTCCTTTGACACCCTACCAGGGGACTTGAAAGAATCCACGCAAGCGTTGGAAAGAGCAAAAATTAAATTTTAACCGACCCAACACGTGTGACAAGTCCCCTCGATTGGGTTGGCTTTTATTCAATTTATTCTAAAAACGTAATACATAGAATTCACGCTTTTGACGTACTGTCTAAGTCGTTTTCTATACTTTCAGGTAACCATTGACGATATGGATCTGTTTGAACACTACTGTGTGTTGTACGAACGACAAGGAATAGTACCTCAGCTGACAGTTGTTCCCCTTGATGATCCTGATCAATATTGGACAGTAAAGGTCAATTTAAATATATACTAACACTAATAAGCCATTTTCATACTCATGCGCAGAACGCACTAGTTCGTATCAAATCGAGGCTGAGCTTCGCTGGCGGGCCACAAAACAAGAAAACATGACGGAGAGTGTTGGTTTGGAAGGTGGTGCTCGTGAAAATATGGAAAATGGTGCCGTTTTTAAGCCGAGAAACTTTAAAGAATTAAATTGGGCTTGATATAAATTTTATCTTCAACTTCTCAAAGCAAAATTAAGTTAAAGTTATCCGACGAGAGAGATTTTTGGGTGAATGCCAGAAGCAAGATTCCATATCTCCAATAAAGCTATACTAGTTTAAATACCTATGTAGTTGCAAAACAAACCGAACGTCAGAGTTAAGTCCCTCATGAAATAAAAATAGCCCTTGTTATACAGCTAGAGTTCCCACGGGCCTTGAAAATCGTGGAAAGTCCTTTAGTTTGAATAACAGTGCTTTTACAAAAAAGGAAATACTTTTCCAAAGAAAGGCAACGAAAAAGCCATTTTTGTGTTTTCTTCTACAGGAATGGAAAACATACAAAAGAAGAAAATACTTTTCGAAAGAAAGGCAACGAAAAGGCCGTTTTTGTGTTGTCTTCTACCGGAATGGAAAACTAAAAAACAAAAGTTGTTTAAAAAAAACATTGGCGATTACCGCAGTTTCTATCTTTACGGCAAAGAAAGAGAAAAACATTGAAACTTTTGACTTATAATACCATATATATAAGTAACCATTCGCCTTGTAAAAAAAGAGCTGGTGTTGATTTTCTTGTTTATCGAACGATCAGAAAATTCAGTCTCAGATCCTTGAATTAACTGAAAAATTCCATGAAAGTCCTGGAAAAATCCTGAATTTAGTCGCTGAAAGATGGGAACCTTGGTTATAGCTCCTAGATAGTTTATATATACTAGAAGCCTACAGTTTTACAAAGATAAATGAAGAGAAAACTCTACACGCAAAAGCTCTACAGAACTTCGCAAAGTTTCACACTGACCAACCTCTTTACGCGCGAGCATTTACTTCTAAAATCTTTAAGAATTTCGAAAGTTGATTGAAATAGTACAAAATCGCCATACTTCGGTATTACTTTTAGTTTCTCAACGATAAAAACGTGAATGTTTTGGATTTAAAAACTATAGTTTGGCAGGAATATGTGGCGTTACGTATTCCTTCGTAGTTATAATAAAAAGGCTTCGCAAAAGTTTGCTTGCTTAACTTTAAAACAAATGTTTTTGTGATCGAAAAGATGCTCGCGATCGTCAATGATCGCGATTTTATCGCGAGCGAAATGCGAGCAGATCGCGAACACTGTGCGGCACTGAGCGGCACTGTATATATTTTATAAAAGTGCTATTTGTAGGAAGTGGTTCGATTTTTAGGCAACCGAAAGAATATATACCAGAGAGTCTGTTCTCTGATTTACTTTCATTGTTAATAATAAATACGAAATTAGCTTTTTTTTTTAATTTGATCGACAGCTTCCTGAGCAAGCCTGCGTTTTGGAACCAGGATCAAACCAGGTATAGCAATAATTTTAAAGTAGCTAACAGACTTAATTTTTTTGACTTAAGCCCGTTCGTTTCATTTTGAATATTGGCCGCTCACAAACTCATTCCAGCTATTATGGTCGTGCGCTCTTCCTAAACATTTTGGCTAAAATTTCGTAACAGTTTTGAGATATTAGTTTTGCGTAACCAGTAGTAAGTAACTCAGATATTCTTGAAATGGCTACAAATAAAAACTAATCAATTTGAACTACAGTACTCAAAATAGTTTGAGCTTTTACAAACTAGCCTCCTCCTTTTTACTTTTTAATAGCTTTTTTTTAAAGCTATTGGAGTGCGTCAGCGAGTCGGTACAATGCGTAATTTTGTTAAAGTTGTAATTTCTGTTGCCATTGTCATAAGTATTGTAAGGGGCTGACCCTTTTAGCGCTAACCCTTGTTCAAAGTATGAGGCGGCGTAGTTAGCGCAGTTGGTAAGATCTATGCCTTCCAACCACAAGGTCCCAGGTTCGATCCCCGGCTCTGCCGAAAAATTTCAACATTTGTGTGATCTTCTTTTTCGCCAAAGTTTACTCTGCTTTCAATCCCTACGTGGTCGGTAAATGAGTACCAGCTTCGGCTGGGAGCTAACCTGCGATGGATTAGTGTCCTGTCCAGTGGGAGTCATGGACTCTCATCCGCTTAACACTACAAAAACCGGAGATAAGCGCCGGCTCCAATGGGCCACCTGGCTTGTAAAAGGTTTTATCTTAGCTTGTTCAGAGCAATACTAGAAACGTCAGCTACCTAAACTTCTTTATTGATGTTAATAAACCTTCAACTTTAAGCTTAACTTGAAATTATGCTCTCTGCAAATCAATGTCTAGCTCAAGAGTTTCAGTGATTGTCTATCGTTAAATCAAAACTGAGTGCTGTACGTCGTTACTGTAACTTTTTTTTCTTGATCTTCATCGCTGTCATCTGCGTTGTCTTTTGTAGACTGTCATAGTCCACATCTTGATTTTAGTAACATTACAAGCATTTGAATTGTTTTTGTCAAATTAATGGTGTCGTATGTTTCTTTACGTTTGTAGATGTTCCGTTGTGATGTGGTGAGGTTTGCAATTTCGTCCCCAGTTCTCCACCCTCATATTATGGAGTACAACATGAAGACACGGACTATGGTAGGGAGAACATGTTCCATTAACAGGGCATGTATGGCAAACTGTTACTACCAAAAGTCATTCAGTTCTCTAAACTCTCCAGTTCTCAAGTTCTCTCAACAGGACCGGTTGTATGAACGTCTAAATACGTCGTATGGTATTTTGAACAAGTTTAGAGTACTGGATGACTTTTGGCAGTAAGGGGTTGCTATAGGCATGGATACGTTTTGTGTTTTTTTTCTTGGTCTTGTTAAATTGCAGAAAAATTGTTCTGTTTTCTGTGTTGATATATGTTTTTTTTTAGAATTTTATTTTGTTTAACTCCAAAGGTAAAACATAAAGGTATAAAAAATAAGAATATACAAATGCATTTAACTATTTATTAAACGTTAATATCGTACTGATGGAAGAACCGGTTTAAAGTGCCACTATTATCAAATTTAAACTTTCCTTTTTTGAGATTTTGTTTGAAAGGACTTTAGTAGTAAATCATTTTGCGTTTTTCCATTTTCAATTTAAAATAAGAGAAGCTGAGATTTAATTTCTGTCATATCTTATAATTTTTTTAGATACGGGGTAAAAATCCAAAAGAGCCAAAAACGTCTTAGGAGACTGGAACTAGTTAGTTGCCACAGCAACCAATTAACATAGTTTATTTTGAAGGACAGCGTAAGTTTAATAAGCTTCCAAAGTTTCATTGTGATTGATTCAAAACTGGCTACATCGTAGGTTTTTGAAATGCATGGTGGATCGGATGTTGAGAATTTTATGACGTCATCAGGAGCTTAATTTGCATTAAATCTAAATAACTTTGAAGTGAAGAAGGCTTTTGAAAAGTGGAAAACGCCATTCTTGTTGTTTCAAAATGTGCTTTAATTAACATAAAATCTTAATAAGACAAAAATCAAAGACATCGAGATTTGGTCATAGTGGCACTTTAAATCTTTCAGTTCTACAATTAAGAGTTGAGAATATACTACCATTCCTGTATCGTAATTGTGCACGCAGGTCCTTGTCAGGAGAATATGTTCAAATAGTGGACCCCTCTACACATCTTTTTCAAGGTGTTGTGTCTTAGTTCGCCCCGTCTTTTCTCTAATAGTGCACCGCCGAGGAAATTTAAAGCTTCCCTGTAGATATGCTGGTAGTATAATAAATGAATAGATTACGACCACTCTCCTACGGGTTTTTTCAATGCCATAATTTTGTATCCTCCTTCCATCAAGTTAATAATCCAAACTTTTTGGTGGCAAACCAGTTGGCTATTTACAAAACGTAATGAATTTTCCCAGGATCATTAAGAAAAAAAACCTTCACTGGTTACACTCGTAGGTTCGACTAGGATTACCCTCGCTCAAATCAAACGTCTCTGACCACTGAGCCAACACCCTTCGCCGTATTTAATCTTAGGCTGTTATTTGACTTAACATATCTTTAAAATTCGCATGTGTGAAATATAACATTCTAATGTTGGCTTGAAATTATACCGTGTGAGTTATTTTGTTCTTAGTTTTTATTATGTGGTTAGATAGTTTCCTGCAATCTGATTGGCAGCTGGGAGGGCGAAATTTCCCTGTAATGACCGGTCATTATGAATTTTCATAATGACCGGTCATTATAAGATTTTTTTTTTACTTTGTTTTGACATTTATTTTTGACTGTTCATTTTTGAAGAAATCATTTTTGCCTGCTTTTCGTGACGACTGCCGATTCGGCTGAGTGAACATCGTTTGAAATGAGTGCGCGCGCGCAAGCGGATATGGAAATTAACTTCCGGTGTTTTTTCGTTTTCTTCCAAAAATAGACTAAAGGACATATTATAAATAACTTATTAACCTCGTCCGTTCGGTCATTACTTGGAAATCTCAGACCTCTGTCTTGTACTGACCTCGCCATCGTTCGGTCATTACAACAAGGCTTCGGTCTGAGATTTCCCTGTAATGACCTCACTCTCGGTTAATTATAAGGAGTATGTAACATTTCGTTATCGTCTTTTTCTCTCTAAACAGCATGACTTAACTCCGAAAAAGAAGCTTGATGCATTTCAAAACTTTGACCATATTTGTAAAAGAATAGAATTTCCAAGCAAGGTTAGTGATTGTACGAATTCCATAACTAAAATTTAAAAATTTAGGCTAATTAGACTTGTAACAAGTAAAAAAACACAAAGGTTAAAAAACGTCCTTTTCTTAGACGGCATTAATGGGCTGAGTTAAAAATTAAGCTGTGCAAATAATTTTACCATGTTGTCAAATACCAAGTATTAATTTACCAAATCACGTCGAGCGTCAGTGAAAAGAAGACAAGCATTGGATATATGCCGATGATGGTTTTGAAGTTTGGGAAATTTCCGCCTTCGTAGTTCCTGGCAGTGCCTCGGCCAGAAAAACGACCATTTGGATGACGTCATACCAGGTAGAAAGGGTTACTTGAACGAAAAAACATCTAACAGTATTTTCTGTTGCAAGTTGCGCCATTCAATTATTTTCTCTCAAAGAACACTTTATGTTATATGAAAAATAATTTTAAGCACTGTTTATAGATAAAATGATCAGAGTGTATGAATCAATTTATTACAATTACCGGTCCAAAGTTTTTTTTAAAGATATTTGTTGGGTTAGTTGTTTTAAATACGGTCGTTAACTCGTCAATTACTAAAGTGGTCAACAAAATACTGTTTATCATTTTCATCTTTGCATGTTATACACTGTATCGGCTTTGGATTTTATCAGACTTTCTGTAGTAGAAGTATAATTAGCTTTCTATTTGGCATTTACAGTGAAAATGTTAACGACGGTATTAGTAATTAATATTAGAAATAATAATAACGAGTTTATTAGAATTAACTGTAATATCTACAGTTTTCGTACGTCTTCTTGAAAATCAGTAATTCCTTTCTTTTTTTGTTGACATTTACCACTAAAATAAAAAAATATATATATTTAACTTAAAAATGTAGTTTTTGTATTATTTAAAACATCAGTGTGTTATGATAGAAAGAAAAAAAGGTAATTCGGTTTTTAACGGGGGAATTGGATACAATTAATATTATTTACCTTGAAAATGCTCCGCATATGTGGAATTTACTCGAAAAAGTCCTAGAAGTTTTTTCCCACGAAACGGAAAAAACTCTACTTGTAATGCTATGTTTATTGCTTAACAGTGCATAGTTGTTAATTTTGTTTAATTTCTATTGTAAATTCATGCTAACTCTACCTATTTAAATATTTTAGGATGGAACTATGATTCCCGTCACTGTTTTCCATCACAGAAATGTAAAAATGAACAGTCAGAACCCTATGTTGGTTCATGTATATGGTACGTAACTAGTGATTTAAAAATAATAGTTCAGGCTTTTAATATTTCTGGGAGTCATAGATAAATGCAGTCCAGCCTTCTCTATCAGTCATCATCACTGCTACCTCCTTTGTGTCTTTCAACCCTGTGTCTGATCCTAAAGTGCCAAGAAAGGGTAGTCTCGGCCTCTCTGTACTCTTAAGTCAATGTCCGGCCTCCCAAAGTACGAGGGGATGGAGAATGAGCACAGGATGACGTTCACCATGACCAGCTAGTCCCATTCTCTGCTGTGCAATTTAAAAACTAACCTTTGAAAGGTTCTTTTGAATATTACTCTAAGCTCATCACAGCACAAAATATGATAAATAGAGGTCGATAAGCTCTGGGGTAATCGGGGATACTCTAGTTTTGCGAATGCAATGATAATATTTCTTACGATACGTTAAGGGCAAAAGTGATAACAGTGAACATCCTCGTATGAGAACCAAAGAAGAACCTGTAGGCTTATGTTTTCCTCTAAAAGCCCCATTTTTAAATGTTGGCTGCTTAGAAGTTGTAACAGGTTCTTATTTGAAAAACAACCGTTCCGGGAAAAAAATCACCCTTTCCAAGAACAAATAAAAACTAACTAAAGAACCTAAAATCCTAATATCCTATTAAATACGAATTATTTAAGAACCTTTTTAGGTTAATTTGAAAAATGGTTGTTCTTGTATGGAGTTTTCTTGTATTTGAGTATCCTATCTGCTAGGTAAGTAAAGAAACTTGTAATTGTTATTTTATCTCTTACAGGTGCTTATGGAATGAATGTTAATATGGCGTTTGCACCCGAGCGAATGTGTTTGCTTTCAAGGGGTTGGGTGCTAGCGTTTTGCCACGTCAGGTCAGTCTGGTCAGGTTACATTGACTTGTTATTGTCTTTATTTCAGTTTCCCTTTTATTTCGTTTACTAGTTACAGCCTACCCCTTACACTGAGGATAATTGGCTGGGTTCAACGGCTTAACGTCTCTGTCCATGGACAGTGTGGCAAAAGGAAGGCCACACAGATGTCCTACCCTTGGAAAGGCCGAGGATCAAACCTGCGGCATCTTGCTTGGTGTCGGAGATCTTACTTCTAGATCCTTTTAGCTAATACAATGCGCGAGGCATAAATTATATTAGATATTGTAATGTGTGGAACTGGGTTTTCTCCGGTATCGCAGAGTTAATGGCTCGGATCTCGTTGAAGCAGAATTTTTTGAGGTTTTTATGTTTTTTCTTTTTTTTAAACTGTCCTCATTACACGGAGATTGTTTCATTACGTCGCTGAACAATTCTGATTGCAAAGAATTATGCAAGAACATCTTAACTTTTTTAAAGTAGGTAATTGAAGATAGCGGTTAATTAAACGTTTTGATTAGCGTACGATAAGCGGCCACACCGCCTAATCTTCTAGCCTCTTTTTATCAAAACGGTGAACGCTCTCCGATATGTGGCGATTTAATAATTTTTTTATTGTAGAGGTGGAGGAGAACTTGGCAGAGAATGGTACCATCAGGGTAGATTGCACAAGAAGCACAACAGCTTGGAGGTAAAGTGAATAAACTCCTCTCGCTTTTTCAGTTATACTTTTTATAAAGTGATGCACGACCTGGTACGGGCTGGTACATATCCACGGTGCTTTTTCCTACCGCAAAGCTGTTATTGCACCTGCACCTTGGTGCAGCTTTGCAGCTTTGCGGTAGGAAAAAGCACCTGCGTCTAAATGGCACATATGGCCTTCAAAGCGTTTCTCCACTTTTCCCTATCAGGTGCAACTGCTCGTACGTACCTGATCCCAAGTCTTCAATCCACCCCTCATTCTCTCCCTCTCCAAAGTTATATTTAATATTTATTATAACTGGAAATTCCACTGATAGTCCCTTGATTTAACTGCTTTCCACAATAGAAAAAGAAACTTTCTTTCGATGGGAGTGAATATTAATCAGTTATATTTTTTGATTCAAAGTTTCTGTTTTAGTCCCAAACATCTTGCTTATCTATAGATATCAAAATCGGCATTCTGAAATTCTTGCTTTTGTACCAAAGGATTTTGAAGCGTGCATCAAAGGACTCCATGAGCTGGGGTATTCTAACCCAACTAGGACAGCAGCACGTGGTGTGAGCGCTGGTGGTTTAACAGTGGCATCCATTTGTAACCGGTCACCTTCATTGCTCCAAGCAGCAGTATTGAAGGTAATCGCGTGATGATCATCCCTTGTAATTGATCTTTTGAATACGTGCTGGCTACGTGTCAATAAACGATTGGAAAATGACAGGAAGTCGAAAGCTGTATTGGATTTTTTATTCGGAGTTTATGAAGCCCTGTGGCCCAGTTGTTTTTGTTTATCCAGCTAGTTTGACTATAGTGCATTGATTTAGTTAACGAAAACTTGTTATTGATATATTTTTTTTGAACGAAAAACTCGACCATACTTCTAGGGACTATTAAAAACAGACCTCTAGTAGCGTAGCGAATCAAAAAAGTTAGTAACATAACGTTGATAACGCGAAAAAGCAATATGTAATTTAGAAGTTTCTCTTTTACTTTATAGGTACCTTTTGTGGATATGCTGACTGCGATGTTGGATCCCACGCTTCCTCTAACTACCCAGGAATATGAGGAGTGGGGAGATCCTAGGTATGTGGTATGAAATCGAAAAAGGTACACAGTATAACTAATATGAGAGGTTTTTATTATAAAAGTATGGGTGGTTTTAAGAGAAATCTGGCACTTAAATAAACAAAAACGTCCCTTTTTCAGGCTGAGAGCGTTATATTCTCCCCCTTCCACATACGAAAGAAGCAAACACTCAGGGCTTCAAAAGCCAAGTCACAACACATTTATTTGAGTTTAGCGTATATTTGGACTATTTTTTAACAATAACAAATCGACATTGAGTCGACGAATGAGCTTATGAGTTCGGGCGATTTGGTTCCCGAGTGTTTTTGCACTTATTTCAACTGACTAACTTAAACCACCGCCCAAGAAAAGGAAAGTGCCGTTTGGTAGAACAAATATTAGTCAGTTTTCTACCAAACATCAAGGCACTAAATTCTTCAATATTTAAGTTAAGATATTCGTTTTTGTTCAATTGTCTTCACCTTCAATTTTAAACTTCGTGATAACCTCTACATTTTATGTTAATCGGGATTAACGTTTTGTCGTGGATTCTCTCTAAAGCACATCTACAAGTACGTGTTTAGAAATGAATAATTCCATTTTTTACTTATAATTTAAGATACTTCTGATGTATGTATTTTTAGCAATTAACAACAAAATAAAGTCTTAGAATAAATTGCAGTCATAATCGATGTGTATGGAAAGAGACAAATTTTAACTTAAGTTTATAAAAAATTGTTCAATAATATGTAAAATTTGCCCCCTACCTTTTATCATGTTATTAATCTTGTGTTGTCTTATGTGTTTTAGATCTAGCGAAGATGATTTCCACTGCATAAGATCGTATTGCCCTTACCAGAACGTCACTAAACAGGTAGTACAACCAATGCCTGCCTTTTTTTATCGAGACCGTAAGGATACCAGCTCATAAACGTCCTTGATCATCATGTACCATTGTCATCATTCTCATCATTGTCACCTTTATCGTAATTATCATCCGTCATCATTTTTATGGTCACCACGGTCATCCTCCTCCTTATCATCACCACAAACATCGTATTCATATCATCATCTTTGTTGTCATCACCATCGTTGTCGTTAACATAATAATGTTTTTCAATAAAACAATGAAAATTTATTAGAATCTGAAATGCATCGATTTCCTTTCTGGTTATCCTGCGTAACAGTCTGAAGAATCGTAGATAGTTTCTTAGATAACTGAGCTTAAGGCGGTTTAACAGGTTTCCTTACTCTTTTTTGAGAGGACAAAAAAACGGTTCTTCAGCCGATCAGGAATACCCTTCACTAATCCGATGTCAAGAGAAAAGGGTGCTTGAAAACTCAGTTCTTATCGCAACATTTTACCTGTTACTGCTTAGGTTATCGAGGTCTTGCATTCTTAATTGTTCGTTTCCTCTCCCTACTCTTGGGATTTTTTCTTCCAACGTCTTCTCAGCGCTCAGGGGATCTTCTAAATCTTCTAATACATGTTTCGGCTCGTTTGAAGAGAACTGACGAGGGCTCTTCAATCGAGCCGAAACATGTATAAGAAGATGTAGAAGATCCCCTGAGCGCTGAGAAGACATTGGAAGAAGAAATCCCAAGAGTAGGGAGAGGAAACGAACTATGAGGAAATCCACGTCTGCTAATATATACAGACTTTCTAAGCATTCTTAATTGACTAAATTATCCACGCGAGGACGTTTTTTGCCTAACATCTACTTTTGGGATGTAGTAAAACCACAGTGCCCGGATAAAACGCCTCAAAAACAGATTTCAGGTTGGCAAATCTCAGCCACATGTGGAGCCTAGTATTTGAAAGTTGGAGTTTGGAGGTGTCAGTGATGAAAAACACGACTTCATTTCCAGCGTTAAACGCCCAATATTTTTTGTTGAATGTTGCTTTTTACAGGTTTATCCATCAGTCTATGTAACAACGTCGATAAACGACACGCGAGTCCCCTTCTGGATGCCACTAAAATGGGTTGCCAAACTGAGGAAGAAGGCAATAATGAAGCACACATGGAGAGATATTGTGCGACCACATGAGCCAACTATTTTGTGCCACGTGGATAGTCACGGTAGCCACTTTGGTGAGGAAAACGGCACCTTTGAAGAGGTAAAGAAGAGTGTTTCATCTTTGATAAAAACAATAAACTACAATTTGACGAGGTCACGTGATTACTAATGAATATTTAGACAGTAATTTAACAAAAACTTGACTGAAAAGAATACTTATAGTCGTAAGTAAAACAGGAAACTGATGTTTTGAGCGTTAGCCCATCATATGAGCACCTTATAATGTTGGAAAAGCTAGGGTTTAAATATACATTGAGACAATTGAGCACTAGGACCTAGTAATGCTTAAATGACGTTTTTTGGTTACTCCCCCTAACCCATTTCAAAAGTTGTTTTTAAAGTTACTCGACCGATGGCTCTCTTAACAATACAATGACATTAGAGCACGAAACGTTAAAAGCAGTTCATTTTTGATATTTTAGAAATATAGAAATTTACAATCTTTTTTGAGTTTTAAGATTTTGCAATTATAAAACTGGATGAGACATAAAAGTTGTGTTCATTTTGTGCAGGGAAAGTTTGCGTGTTTCAGCGTAGCACCTAATGTTGCTTGACAAGTCGAACCAGAGATGAAAAGCGAGCAACAAAACGTAATTTTGTTGCGAAAAGTTGACCCGTAGTCTACTTTCTGCAACAAGTTTTTCTGATAAGTTTTAAAACACACTTGTAAAACGAGCAACATCAGTTCAGAACTTGCTCAGCAACAATGTTGCGCTAAAAGTTGGATAATTTTGTTGCTCGTATTTACCCGCCTTTAGGGAAAAGAAAGCTAGTATTTTTTTAACTTTGAGTACTTCATTTTTAATGATGCGTGCTTAAAGCGTGCTGGCAAACATCCTAAAACTAATGAACCAATTGCAAACAGTTACTGAAAAATCTTATTACTATATTCCGTATATCAGATCATAGAAAACGTAGCTTAATACCAAGAATCAGTAGTAAAAGCTATGGACCATATAGTTTACAAAGGAAACCCTCACAATTAGTCATAATCAACTTTCTTTAATCTTTAATGTAGGTTGCCATATTAGTTAATGGTCGTTTGCTAAAATATAAATAAATTTATATATAATTATAGGTAATGGAATGAGGCCGAGTCAAATTTCGAAAAAAATCACGCGTCTTTTGGCCTAATTCGAATTAATAACAAATTACTATTTCCTTTTTTCGCTTCCGGAGTCGCAAAATTTGTTTTGTAAACACGACATCCTGATTTTTGCTCGAGTGACGAACTAGTTGCCATGAATGATTTCTAATTGCCCTTGTAAAATTTCAAATGAAAGGCAAGTAGAGGTAAATCGAGGGCCGAATTCCGTCTATAATTTGTCTGCTATATTATTATGAAGTAAACAGACTTTAAAGGTAAAATATAAGTAAAGCCGGCAACAACCTTGGCTTAATTTAGAGCAGTTATAAAATTTTCGTTTTTTTTCTTGATTTTAATTTGCAATAAATCCATAAGTTAATACAACTAGCTACATGAAAGTCCTTCCTCCTTCAGTTCTCTTTTATGGCGTGGTCATAACAAGTTGTGACAATTAAGCGTGGTGGAACTAATATATTGATACATTATATAAGGTCATTTGTATGTCAAGCAGCACTTTTGTGTATTGACTGATACATAATGAAAAATGGACACACCTACTTATCGTTAATACATGTCCTTTAGAGCGGAAGGGTTGGCGCAGTGGTAAGATCTCTGCCTCCCAACCCTAAGGTCCCGGGCTCAATCCTCGACCTGGTCGAGGGTTGAACATTTGGTTGACCTTCTTTCCCGCTAAAGCTCACTCAGCTTTCCATCCTTCCGAGGTAGGTAAATGAGTACCAGCATACATGGACCGCATTAAAGCGGCTGCCAGATGCGCCTATATGTGCTTTCGGTCCGCTGGGGGTAAACTGATTATTGTAATGCGCCTTTGAGCATATCATATGGAAAGGGCGCAATATAAATGTATCACTTTACTTTTCAGGTTGCCAAAGAGTACGCGTTCTTGTTCAAGGCTCTCCATTTATCGTGCAGGTGAAATTAGACCTAAGATCCGACAGAAATATTTTTAAAAAACATGCTTGAAAGATCATAGAAAATGTGGAACTGAGATACAAACTTGAATGTTTTTCAGAATTCTTTTCCTAATAACGAACTTGTAGTAAAACATTGAGTTTTATGTACTTCTTTTGAAAAATATTTTCTCGACGGAAATTTTAGTAGGTGCAGAAACCTGGATAAAAGCTCAAAGCGGATTAACGATCTTTTGTGATGCGTATTGCCATGACAAAGGATATCTGAAAATGATAGAGTATCGTGGCTGCGACGTAAGATTGTTCAATTCTTTTGAGTTGTCGAGCTTTTTACTACAAAAAAGGCTATATGATTATCTGGGGGAAAATATGATGCACTTGTTCTGTCAAGCAAAGCCCAGAATGTTCTTGCTCAAATCTTCAGAAACTACTTCGGTTCCATGAAGGTATCCAAAAGAGACCGTAGATTTGATGTTATTTTGCTCGGAATCTCAGGCGTTTTAGACTTAAAAACTCCCTAGCTGATTCGCTTTACCAGCCCAGAAGCTGATGATTCTATGCAGCGCTTAACTCTGGTTTCTGTAGCATTTGTGGCAAGTGACCTTGTATATTACACCTCGCTGACAACATTTGATGTTGGAAATTATGCAGTTAGTAAGCTTGCACGTGAAGCTATTACACTTTTTTTTATTAATAACACACTTGATAAGAACAGTGAGGTTCAAATCGCCCGAAAATTAAGAACAATTTGAGGCTGAAATGAAAATTAAAAAAAAAATTAAAAAAAGAAAAATTAGCAAAATGAGTGTAAAAAGAAAAAATGGCAAAATGAGCGTGGCAAGCAGTCATCGCACAGAGCATCACGCATTAAATAATTTTTTTTCTTATTATTTTATTACAAGTATACTCCAACTGTAACAACTACATGTACTGTCATCTGCTGTAAAATACACAAAATTTTACGCCCGATAAATAAGAACAAAATAAGAACATTTTGAGCCTCAAATTGTTGAAAAAAATAAGAACATTGAGCCTGGGCAAAATTTTACTGGTTCTTAATAAAAAAAAAAAAGGTGTAAGTCTTTCACTCCCCTTAAACGGCACAGTATTTTATCGCTGTTTAGCTTCCAGCGGAGGTTGATACTTGTTTATCGACCTCGTGAGGTCGGAAAGCACATCAGCTTTGGCGGAAAATAAGATCACACGATTGTTCAAATATTTGCAGATCCATTACAACGACTGTCTAGGTTTTTTTTGGTTGAAAGGCCGAGATCTTAACGGCTCTGCCAATTAGGCTGCTATTAAGCAGTGCCCCAACCGTATATTTTTTTTTAAAAATCCTTTTTCCCCTTTATTTTCCATTTTAATAACTTTAGTTGTTAATTGAGAATAAATTAAAAAGCATAAAGAAATTAGAAAAATAAGATTAATTAAGGCCCACTTCGATCGTCGGTCTTTACATGTGCCGAACTTAATACAAGTTTGGGTCGACCCAAACAATTAAGTTCGATAAGCTCAGTCGAGTGGAACGACAGAGTGGATCCAAATACAAAAGTGTCGATCCTAATTGATCCATACGTCCACCTTTACATGTGCCGAACTTAATACAAGTTTGGGTCGACCCAAACAATTAAGTTCGATAAGCTCAGTCGAGTAGAACGACAGAGTGGATCCAAATACAAAAGTGTCGATCCTAATTGATCCATACGTCCACCTTTACATGTACCGAACTTAATAACTTGGAAGACATTATGATTTGGAGTATATGATACTATATAGGTAGTTAGATGCGTTTCATTTTAAGTTTTCTTATTTTTTCGAATGAACATTGGTGACTTATTTGATTTTAGCTAATTTTTGGGAGAAATTTATTGAAAATAAGAGGTTACTTAGTTTTTAAACGGTAGGTTGGTTAGGGGTTGTTATTCAATTAATGCGGTTATTTTATTATGTACCATGTAGTGGGGACGTAGCATATTAGAACGATTGTTTAGTGGAAGCGGTTGTTCAAATAAGGATTTATTTATTTTTCTACTTAATTGGGTGCATTCGTTTACTTTTCTTTGTTCCGTTGTTCTATTGTTGAAGTCTTGCTAGCCTGTATTATATATTATTATATTAGTCTTATCTATTTCAAATTTTATTTAAGAAATTAATTAAATTGATTTTCGGGAGTTTTGATGTAACTTGTTCTTACTCGTTTTCCTTACTAATAAAACAATTCAATGATTGTATATTTATACAGAGTCTTAAAGTACGATTTGCTCTCGTCGCAGTTCGGCTGCTAGTTCTTGTATTACATTCCTGCACGTGTGACACACTTGACGAAAAGTGTTACAGTTTTTCACAATTACCTCTGAAGTGTTTGCGTGGTAGCAGTTTTTTTAAAAAAAATGGTATCTTCATAGTTAAAAAAACATGTCAGCCCTGACTAAGTTTAAGATCTTTGTAACACGCGAGGTAAAAATTTGTATATCTAATCGCTGTTTAATATTTTCCGCATATAATTGAAAAGAGTTCCTATGCGTTCTAAAAACTAGAAACTTCGTATTCATTCGACCATTCCAAAGGCTGTGAAAGCGTTATATTTATATTACCCTTCATACTTTACAAGTTATGTATATGACTGAAAAAGTTTTTTTTTCTAATTCGTCAAATAGGTTGCAAGAGTTTTTTATTGTTAAATGTGGTATAACATAGTTTTATATAGTTAAACATTCCATAACCCTGTCTTAAAAGTATGATATGATATAATTGCAAAAATCTCTTATGCTTTAACATGATATAGTACAAAATGATATAACATATTGTAACATATTATAATATACTGTAATATACGGTAGCATAATATAATATGACTGTGGTCGCTCGCTTATGACAAAAAAATTCTGACAGATTAATTGACCACTGTATGTCGTGATTGAATGTTCTTACATACGTCACTACGGAAACTCCAATAAGACGAACTCCAAGTTCAGTCCGAAAGTGAAAAGCATGTTACAAACTATATGATTGATTGTAAAAGGCTCAGAAGTTGTAAATCAAATATATGAAGGTGGGAGAGAAAACAGAGATGCTTCTAAAACTGTAAATAAATAGTGAGTGATATTTTGAAAGAGGTCCTGTCTAAAGAAATCGCATTGCGATTTACTCAATTACTGGTTATTAATGGTTAATATCAAGAGCGACATGAACACACAAAGTATTGAAGAGAGTAAGGTAAGGGAACCTTTTGTTATTTTCTTCAATTGTTTTTTGTACCTCTTTCGTTGTGTGTTTATGTGTCTTTTGAAGACGAATGTTTGTCAGCAAGTTTGGATATTGGTGAAGTGTGACAGAAAAATTCCTATTCAGGTTAAACCTTCGTAGAGGTCTTTTTATTCTTCTTCGCTTCAACAAACAAAATGAGTGATGTTTTTGTAGTACTTTTTTTAATTCGCACGAGTCTTTTTCGAACATTCCTTCTCCTTCAGTTTGATATGCATGTGTATCGCCTCTTCGATTTTACACGCGTGTAACTAAGCACAGGTAACACTTAATTTCGCTCTTCGATTAAAATATTCTAGACAAAAAATAGTTTAATAAACCTTTTCATGCCTTTAATCCTCAAATCACTTTATCATTGAAGTCTGTTATTGCAGTAGTAAAAATGATTTCAACTTAAATAATGATTTATAAAAGAAAGTGGAATTCTCTTCCCGTTTCAATATCGTCAAAAGAAATCTGAAAAGCCGTATTATGTCACGCAATTTAGTTACTTGTTCAATATCATTCATTCAGTGGCCAGTGGCCTGTTGATACTCACGTAATACAATAACATTTTAACAAAACGACTTAAGACGAGATAACGAAACAATAAATACACGGTCTATATATACCCACAATAATAACACTTAACTCCAGATTCGGTTTCGAAAAACATAAAAAGGTTGTTTCTTATGGAAGCTTAAAATGGTCTTTTGAGTCTATGGTAATAGTTCTGTCTTTTTAAATTATAGCTAGTTTTTTTGTTTATTAGAAACTGATTTTTACAGTCACAAATCAAGGGCCTCTTGGGCAAACGATCAAAAAAGTACGCATGGCTAAAAAAATGTAGAGGTAAACTTATCGATAAAATTATTGTGTTTATAGTCTTCTATTTTTATCTAGCGCATAATGTTTAAAATTACGACGCAGCAGGGGAAATGAGGGAATCCTGATGAAAACACGATATTGACAATTTATGTTTTGGCAGTATTGCATCCATCTTAAAGTATTTGACACTGGGAACTTGTATACTGAGTTACAGGTAAATTAATTTTCACTATGTAAGTTAAAAGAGGCAATTCATATAAAATGGCAACAGTCCATGCTCCATAGATGCAATTCCAACAACGCAGTTTTCACTTAGTTTATTTTAACTACTAGGTTAATGGAAGCATTAGTGAGTGCTGCCGTAGTTTAGCTCTTTTTTTTATTTGAACGTCTTATTTTTTCGGCCGAGGCTGAATGTTCTTAAATATTTTGGGGATTTTAGCCTCAAATGTTCTTAAAAATGTTCTTAAGTTTGTTAGTGGTTTTAAGTTCGCTAAAGTTTTGTTAAGCACAATTATCACTTTTTATCGTGTTTAGTTTAGGAAACAAAATTTAGTCACTGGCTGCTGTCCAGACACTGTATGTGAATCTAAGAAGATACAAGCTTCGATATTTGATATACAGAAAGAGAAAATAACGAGTCCTGGAAATTGTTGTCATGATTTTGTGCTGTAATGTAACAAAATAACGTTCTAGGCCATTCCTCAGCCTCGAGTGTGTTATTAGCATGTTCTTAAATTTTGGCCGATTTTCAGCCTGAGTTCTGATAAAAAAAAAAATTGTAGTGCACTTTGCTTCACATGTTTTTAAAAACCATTGTAGAAAAGAATGCAAAAAATCGAATGCATTTTGTTACGCACAATAAATAAAAAATTTTATGTGACTAAGATGTTATGAATCTGGTGAAAAATGAATTATCTTTAGTTAAAAATTTATAAATTGCCAAATCCAAAATAGGTCGAGGGATATTAATTCATCAATTAGTCATTGGTCATTCAGGCACTCCTTTATAAAACTGTTTGTCTGATGTAGAGGAATTTTCTACTTGAGTTTACAAGAAACAGAAACCGAATTCCCAAAACACTCCAAGAAGTCGTGAAAACGTGAGAGATTGTAACCGCATGGCTGCGATGGTTTTATTTGCAAGGCGCGTAAAGGATTTTGGAGCTGAAGAATATTGTATTGTGGGATTGCAAAACAAAGAAATCAATTGTTTTTTTGGACACTCGCAAAGGATTCTGGAGGAATCTAGTTGATTCAAGTCTCGATTTTGACTCCCTTGACTCAATTAGTATTCTTCCTTGCCTCGCTCGCTCAGGCTCGCTTCGCTGCAGCTGCAATAATACATTAGCGCCTTAATTTACCAGTGACTCCTTGTTTCCCATTTATTATATAGACACCGATGAAATACCAAAATGTCTCTAGTGACGAAAATTTTTGTTTCCAGCTGAAGATACCATTTTTATAAAAGTTGTATCACATTTTGAAATATTCTAATTACGCACCCTATTTAAATAAAGAGTCATCATGATCACGGTTATGATGACTACTTCAGTCTAGCCAATGAGAAATTTCCTTCACAGCATCGCGCATTAATTGTTGCCCTGGTATTTCATTGGAGTCTTTATAATAAACAGAATATTACATGTCCGCTTGTGGATTCGAATTTAATCTTGTCATGTTCAAGTCGAAGATAAAATTCGTATCCACCTGCGGGCATGTAATATCCTCTATTTATTATATGGCAGGCTCGCTGAACGGGCAAGATGAAGCGAATTCTGTGTTCTGATTGGTTACACGAGTGGGCAAGATAGGCCCAACTTGCCCGCTCGGGATTTTTAGTAGTAATAAATCCTTTATTGAACAAACTTGTTCGGACAAGATGGCTGGATATTGGCCTTGTTCTTTTTTGCGTTTTCATGGACCTCGACTTCGTCTCGGACCATAATAACGCAAAAAAAGAACTTGGCCAATATCCAGCC
>JAOEHV020500446.1:7609-21471 GCA_025447995.2 Isaurus tuberculatus
TTTTACAGCCTGTGGCTTTGGTCATACATATTTGTATTTTACTAAGCTAAGGATAATTTATCTTATATGAAGTACCTAACCCTTATAAATGAGGACATTATATTGATCTTATATGAAGTAACAAACCTTAAAGGTGAAGACACAATATTGATAAATCAAAAAACCGACACGACGTACATTTAATTTAACAAAGTACTATATTTGAAAATTGGTACATGGATAGGATTTTTCCTTTTCGCGCTGTTAGGAAAAAACAAACAAATTTTGTACATACATTAATGTAATACGCGTCAAAAAGAGAAATTTCGAATTCTTCCGACTCTTTTGTAGCTTTGCTAGTTCAAACTCCTTGGATGTTTACTCTTTTTCCCCAAAAAACAAAGAAAATTTATCGTGTTGAAACCTAGAAACACCGTCTAGAAGTCAGATAGGTTCAAAAAGCAAGCCAAGCTTTTCTATCAGTAGTTGCCATAACAACTACATTTAGGTTCTGAAAGAGTCTTCCATACATTGTCTAAAGCTGTAGGTTTTTACCGCCGAGTGCTATGTGATAAACATTTGACATAGGAAAAATTATTTATGCATATGTAATATCCAAAGCTTTGTAAAATACTATATAGAACCACCCGCACCTTACGTCTCAACGGGCAATTAAGTCATTGAAATATTTGTGTTTTTGGGTTGTACTGAATGTTTGATAAGATATTCGACGGTAGATCTTTTTAAAAAACACAAGATTTTCACATCACTTTTAAACGTAAAATAAAATCTGTTATGATGCTATAAAATTTGATAAAAAACGTATACGGAAAATGTTAGAACAAAAAACACAGATATAAATCGGATATATTTCACGACGGCTTTAGAATTAGAGATATTTGACCGACCAACACGATAGCAGTGATTATTATAATGAAAAATTGATTGAAAAAAAATGATTTTAACAACTATTACTAATTTTAGAGATTAGCATATTGTGTTGTCAGATTTTGGTCAAATTATGATATAAATGATAAACGCCTAAGAATGTAAGACTATGTAAGGATGAGGTGTATGTTATCAATGATTTAATTTTTACAAGTAAAGAAATTAATATTCAAAATTTGTACAACACTGTAAAAAGGTAAATTGCTTAACTCTATGTAACATAAACAGTAAACAGAATCTTGAGGGCACTTCCGATAGTTCGAGCAATTTAGTGATTGAAATAGGATTCATAGTCACCTTAAAATTACCTTTCAATCGTCACGAGATCGGTATATAGATTACCATCGTGTGCTTGGACACCTGCGATAGATTAGTGTCCCGTCCAGTGGAAGTCAAAGACTCTCATCCGCTCAACAATACAGAAACCGGAGATAATTTTCGGTTCCATGAGCATTTAGGCTCAGAAAAGGATTTAGTTTTAAAATTCTTACCTACAGCCAACATGAAGAGGCGTCATCGCATTTTCTGCTCGATTGTCAACTGTTGCTCCAGAATTGATCAACATATTCAGTATTTCCACTCGATTTAACTGCGCGGCATAATGAAGAGCTGAAAATCCATTTTTGTCCACGGCTTCTAACTCTTCGGCTTTTATATCGTCAAGAGAGGCCTTTACTCTTTGGGTATCACCATCATAGACAAGCCTACTAAGAGAGGAAGACGGCTCGTGGTGTTCGTACAACGAATACATTTTGATTACCTCGCGGACACCTTGGGGTCTCTTACTGAATGGAAATGGCGACGATCTCGGTGTGATATTCTCGACGAAACGCATTTTCTCGTTTTTATCTGCACCTTCAAGAACGGTTTGCGTGTTTTCGGACGCCATGATTGATCTGTCGGGTCCTGGTTGAACTATGGTTCGCTTCGAGCTGAATAACCGCTCCACGTTTGGATCAACAGAGGATTAAAAGTATCGTGAAATCTTCTAATGAGCAGCTGTATGGAGTAAGGAGTGGCAATAATAATTTGGTATTCAAGTGTTTTGATTACAGGGCTAAGTTCACTTCATTTCGGCCAACGACTACTTGTAGCATGTTATTCACAATTTTAAACGTGAAGTGTATTCAAGCAAGCGCACCGAAGGGCAGCAATTTACGTCAAAATAAATAAATTACAAAAAAAATAACAAAGGTTGTTGTAGTAACCGAAATTCAGGTGTGAAAATTGCGTAAGAAAACAGAACAAACAAACTCTTTATGCCGAAACAAAACAAATTATACGCTTCGAATGTCAGTTTGACAACACATTCAAATATTTAGAGCAAGAGGCTTGTCGACAGATAATACATTTTAAAATTGGCTTTTCTTACTCCCTTTGAAACGTCCTTAGCTGAATAAAACTGCTTAGTATTTTTGGAATTATCTACTTTTCCTCAAGTAAGAGTGTTAAAAGAGTTTGTATAAAGTTAAAAGCAGGTTAACGTTAAGTTGGTCTTATGAAGAGAAAACGTCTGCTCGTTTGGGTGATAAACAGTAGATTTGTTGAACCTTAGCTTAATTAACTGTTTTGCGTTTGAACTGCTTTGTGAGGTAAACTAACCAATCAAGTGAAACTTAGCAATACTTGTTATACCTAAATATAATCCCACGTTAGGTAAACAAGGAGTGTACAAAGCGCTGAGCTATCTGACACGCAACTGGTCGATTTACACCGGAAAAATACACATAAGGTGAATGGATTTCCGAATAAATATGTAAATAAGTGAAGGACAAAGCAAAGGCGAGAAATTAAGTGAAGTAATACCATTTAATAACGATTTGAATAGGATGAATGTGTTGCTATGAAAACAAGCCATAAAGTCGTCACGTCTATAAAAATCCACAAAAAATATTAAAACAAGGGTATGTGTGAATGTAAAAAAATAATTCATCATTAGTTCTCGGTGATTAGTTTTTTTTTTAACTATTGGCAAAGGAGGTGATTGTGTTGCTCTTACGGAGACAATTAAACATTTCAAACCAGGGTTAATTAATCACACGTTTATTTATCTTCCAAATTTTCAAGTGCAGTTTGTTTATTTACCATTTAAATTTTTCATGATTACATCGTATTAAATTCATTAATCTTTTAACATTCAAATCTACTAGTCGTTCCAAGCCCATTTAACTCGCAATAGGTGTGATAAACGTAGTCAACTTATGTTTCCAAAAACTTCTCAAACTCATTAATAACTCATCCAGTTAAAATCAAAGAAATCATAACCGTTACTATGGTTTGAAAATGTGATCTTAGTTAACATATAGTTTCACGATTTTATTTCTCTGCTTACTCCTAAGTTTTAGTTTCGATTGAGAAGATATATCAAATACTCGAGACAAAGTTTCGTCACATTTCAAAACATCTAAAATGTGATGAAACACTATCTCTCATGTTTGATATATTACTTAATAAACTTTAAAGAAATATGTTTGAATTCGCCTGGTGGAAGTGGAAAAGGGGCAGAAGCAGGGGGTGTTCAGGGAAGAGGTGCAAAAATAATAATGAATACCAGACTTCTCACGCAGTTTTGTTGAAACAAAATTGAAACAATTGTTCAAAGCATTTGCCCACCCAGTTTTTAAAACCGTTCAACACTCGTGAACAGCGTTCGACAAAATCGAATAGACGTTGAAGCAAATGCTGAAAGTTTGCGCGGGGCTTTAGCAACTAATACAAGCTCGCCTATAAAGAATATCTAAAATTAGAAAATAAGCCCGAAATAACGCGCGCTCTGATTGGTTATAGTTCCGTTTTATATAACTGTATAGAAATCACGGTATGACGTCACATAACGCAAGAAGAAGTTTATTATTTTTTAAATGGAATAAAATAGCCTCGCTTGTGTTTCTAGACAAAATAGAAAACACTATGACGTAGTGGACAGTCGAATTTCAGAGAGAAAACTCGGCTTCGCCTTTTCTCGTGTTCTCCAATGTCATAGCGTTTTCTATTTTTGTCTAGAAATACGCGCGAGGCTGTTTTATTCCCTTACTAGAAATTTCCAACGATACTGTGAGCGTTGACGATGATTGCAACTAAATTTTTGAAAGGAAATAAGTTATTGAGAATTTTTTAAAAGTAAGGTTGTGTTTTGAAACTTACTATCACTGGTGAATTAAATTTCATCAAACAACATAGTCATAGAATAATTTGCTTTCAGTCACACGGTCACACTTAGTTTTGCCGAAGACACAACAATTTTTTATCTTCGAAATTCATTAAAATTACTTTAAGAACAGTCAAACCTTTTGCAATAATTATTTTAAGGACAAAGAACAGTGAAGCCTTTATCAATGATTTGCTCGAAAACGAAATACGACAATCGTGCAACAACTTGCTTTGATTCACGCTGCGCTGTGTCTCGAAAGTCTGCGTGGAAGTGAGGCTGTAGTGATATATAGTGTTGCTGTGAGCGAGCGTATTAAGGTAGTGTTACGTTACAGTAGTTCCTTTGTTTCTTCAGAATCGTCCAGGTACAAGTTTTGCCTTGCAGTCAGCGCTAAGAGCATTCGATTCTGCTTTTCCAATAAGGCAGTAATGGATTTCACTTGTATCTTAGTCTTGTATACTCGTTTATCTAACACCTCACATCTTGTTTTCAACTCCCTGCTCGAGTTATATTCACGTTCGTCATCAAATAAGTCTTTGAAACTCCCACCACATGTTACAAAACTATTGATAACAAAGAAAAATAACATATCAGAGATTTTACAAGGATTTCTGGAAGGCATTCCACATCCTTGTGAATAGTAGTTTCAATCTGGGTTTTGGCATGGTGGGTTAAGACCAGGGATTAAGCACATGGTGGTTACCAGGGTTTTCTATTCAAAATTTATAAGGAAAGTGTTGGCAAACGCAAACGCTGTGCTGTATCCAGTCACTTATTACGATAATGGCAACTTTATAGTCAACGCCGTTGTCAAGAATTCTGCAGCCTTTAAGTTAGTTGACATATTCGTGCTACCTGACATGCGCACCAGTCTAAAAATGCTGACAGCTTTAACTATATCAGGACTAATCAACCATACAGCTGATCCTTTTGAACGCCTCGTTCAGAAGATATTCCCAACCCCTCCCCTCCAGCAACAATTCGTTATATTCAGGCACTGAAATTTACGTAAGCGATTTGTAAAAAGGCACCATTTGAATGTCTCACTTACTTGAACCTCTTCAAAACTTTACAGTTTGGCTTTTCTACCCACTCCGCTTTGTACAACCACTGAGTAATGAAGGCTGGGTATCTACTCTCCGTCTCTTTCAGAAAGTCAATCATGGCAGCCTTACGTCTCAAGTTTGATGTCTTACGTATTGCATCGATATCTCCAACAGCCAAACCGACCTGTAGCCACGTACGGAAAACTTTATTTATTTGTATTATAATATTTCAGAAAGTATTTACATGTATTATGTATATATACTTTTTCGTAAAAAAGGGGGAAATTAAATCTTATATGACACGTAGATTTTTGAAAACGGTATTACAGAGGAGCGTAGCTACTTTTAATACCGATAATAGATAATTTAATAAAGCAGTAATTTACTGGTGGTTGTTCAATTTGAAGCATAGTTGGTGGGGAGGACCTCTCTCGACTAATTATAAACATAAATAGCTAGTCTTAAAAAGAAAAACTGTAGTATAAACACTTACACCCAAAAACAAAGAAAAAGTGGTCTTCAAAGGAAAAATCAATACATACAAATGGAAACTTAATAGACGTTAAAGAGTGATTCAATTAAATTACCTTTAATTATTATGTGGCTAGATAGTTTCCTACAATCTGATTGGCTGCTGGGAGGGCGAGATTTCACTGTCATAATAACCGGTCATTTTTTTTGACATTTATTTTTGACTGTTCATTTTGGAAGAAATCATTTTCATTACGACTGCGGATTAAATTGCCTACTACTTCTGAAGCGTAGCAAGAATCTGATATTCGAGCTACAAAAAAGCGAATATGACATGTGTTATTTTCAATGTCAGAGAAAAAAGAGTTTGCTTAAAAATACACTTGATTATTTTAGTTATTATGAGCGGTATTTCTTACCAGAAGATTCATGAGTACAATTGGCATAGTCAGCATAAAGATGTAGAAGAATATGTTGGAGATAATAGGGTACGGCACCAGAGGAGACGGGATTCCAGTTTTGTTGGTAGTTTCATAAAGGCTCGTAACCAGCAGGTCGTTATAGTCCAGCTCACCAATAGTCATCACAGTCGTCTTGACGATAGCTTTGCCAAAATCTGCAAACGAAGCCTGTATTAAGAAAAAACATGGTCAATGACGCAACTTTAACGATCAGACGGCGGCTTGGTTTGGGCAGTTGGTAAGAAATCTGCTTTCCGACCACAGGGTCGCAGGCTCGAACCCTGGCTATCGAAATTTGAATATTAGTGTGACTTTTTTCTTCTGCAAAAGCTTACTCAGCTTTCCATCCTTACGAAGTAGGTAAATAGAGTAACAGTATCTGCTGGGTGCTAACCTGCGATTGATTAGTTTCCCGCCAAAGGGAAGTCAGAGACTCGTAGAAGCCGGAGATAAGCATCGCCCCATAGGAATTAGGCTCGTAAATGATTTAGCTTTTAGCTATCAGATTTTGTATGGAGCTAACCTGTGATGGATTAGATGGTTTCCTGCTCGGGTGAAGTCAAAGACTCGCATCCGATTCAGTAATACTAAGCTTTTTACTATAGTACTACATTCGTTCTGATAAAGGGGTCGTTGTTTGCTAATCGCCCTCTCTCGCAGCCAGAGGCCAAGGACGCAGCTAACCGAGATCGGACCGAAGAAGCTGTGCTGCCGTCTAGGCGCTCGGCCCCAGAGCACGATCCATACATAACCTCGGAGCACAGCACCACAGCCAGATTTAATCAGCTGGGAGTCGATTTTGCTGAGTACCCGGAGAAAAAGCCTCGGAGTCAGATTGAGACCGACAAATCTCAGCCCACATGCAGAGCCCAGGAGTCGAACCCAGGTCGTAGAGGTGGAAGGCTCAAGTGATGACCGCTACGCCAACCTGACTCCCCTGATACTATTAATGATGAAATTATTAGTATATACCCAGCTACTAATGACATTATTTACGGGTTAGGGTTATGTTAAATTTTGTCCCAACCTTGGGTAACATCCTCTCAACCTAATGCTAAACCAAACCCTAACCTTCAATTTACCCCTAACCTTCTCTAAATTTAAAACTAAAACTCAGCAAAAACTTTGACCCAGGCCCTATCCTAAGTAAGGGGTAAGTAAAGAACTACCTGGAAACTACAAGAATTATTTCCTCCTTCAGATGTGATAATGACGATAGTCAGTTCAGATTTACCTGTTCCTTGAAGAGAATGAAGAAGACCACGGCATAAGCTATGATAAACATTGCAACCATGGACATGACCTGCATCAGAGTCTTGAAAACCTCAATAAACATTGTGACATACAGACCAATGTACCAAACTAACCGAGTCTGGATAATAAGGTTCATGTATGAGAGGAAAATACAAATCGTTCCACACTGCCACGGGAGGTTTGTTGCCATCACTTGGTTAAAGTTTGTTGCAACCGATATAAGGAACAGAAACCCTGTAATATATATGGGCCACTCAATAAGGTTTTGAAAACTTAAAAAATACTTTAGTCTCAGCATGTAAATTTGAAGCAATTCCTTGACCATTTGGAATGCTACAAAGATTAATCCAGCCGTGTTTATTGCGCTGTTCAAATTCGTGACTCTAAAGGCCCCACCTTTAGGTACCGTTCCTCGTTCAAATACGGCCGTGTTTTGCCTTTGGGTTTGCATAAGTACTGTCAACAGAATTACAAAGCAAAGATACGTGATGAAATTCACAAAATACAATGGTAAACCAAACGTCCTCCATTTTGTGTTAAGCATCTTACTTGCCACTGGATGTTCAATCAAATGTTCTCGACGATGGCGGACAAGTTCCGACAAACCAAAAAACCTGGTGCCGTCACTTGCGCTGATGTCATGGGGGCCTGGGTCTAAAAGTCGGAAATTGTGAGTAACTGTGTAGTCACTTGCTCGCGGGTTCGGGCCTCGCTCAACACAATTATCGAGGATTACTTGTGCTGCACTGGGGCATCTTTCTATGAGTTTACCAAGTAAATTCGGCGAGTTTTTTCCCCGGATATCAAAAAATTCTCGCCACCTGAAAGAAAAAAATATTTTTTACTATGTAGAACAGCGCTAGATGAAACTGTTGTTTAATTTGAGTTATGTTAAGGATCTTCAAAAAGGCGCTATCGAAACTACTATCAGCTCCTTCCACTTTTCATTGTGATGATTATTAAAACTTCAACCTTGAGTTGTCTAAACAAATGTTTCTCTGAGGAAAAAATATAGCTCTAAACTCTCCACTTACGGCAATGATTAACCATTTCAACTTAGAGTTGATTTAATCACGTGTTTGTCTACTTACCGAAGCACTTCCATAGGTTTTTAAAAACTGTAAAACAAGAATATACTGAATATTTGTTTTCCTACCTTTTATGCTGAACCATCGCTTTAACACCTTCGTAAAGCTTGTTTTCTATAGCATAGTCAAGACAATTGAGCCCATCATGGTTAACAAGTACAGGAGCTCCTTCATCCAACAGGGACAGCAGTACTTTAGTATGTCCATGTTTTACTGCAACATGTAATGCTGTGTTGCCCTTTGTGTCACGTAACTCGGGCAAAGCCCCGCTGTTGAGAAGCATTTCCACACACTCAACACTACCGGACTTTGCCGCCCACAGAAGTGGAGACCAGCTGTCAATGTCCAACGTGTTTGCTTGCTCTGGGCAGCCCAAAAAAATGGCGCATAATTTGCTAGAAAATGAAGAACAGTTAAAGGAAATTATGAGCAAAACCAAAACCAAAACAAATAAAATTAACTACTATTGCTACTAATGATAATATGAAAATGAATGTTTTGATTATTACTAATGATAATAATAATAAGGAAAATAATAATAATAATAATAATACTGAAAATATTAATGGTTAGTCAAAATCCGCTTAAAATTCTGAGTCATTAATTACCCTAATTTAAATTAGCATAGATGTTTCCTCTAAATTGACCTATTCCAACAACTGCGGCTTCATAGCTCAGTTGGTAAGAATGCTTCATCGGCATCGGAAAGGTCACAAATCCAGCTGACGCTTGAATTATTTTTCAGGCTTTTGTTACGTGTGTGCTTAAATTGAAACATGATAACGAAGGTCATATCATAATATCGTTAATGGTTAGTCTGTTTTACCTATAAAGAAGCGGGAGGCACGGGTTCGATTGTTAAATTAATTGACAAGGAGGTGCCGCCTCTGCAACGGTTAATTTCTCACCCAATTTCTTGACCATCGATCAAGAGACTAAAGGAGAAATTTACACACTTATCAAAAAGAAAAGTGTTCTGTGGTCTGTCTTTATACTGAGGGCATCCTTACTGTATGTGATCCGTTGTGGCGGACTATCTATGATCCTCAACTGACGTCCTTGTATATTAGCGTGCAAAGCGTTAAGCACAGCAACGAAAATTTGTTTTTTTACTGGGCGAAACATCACAGTGAGTTGTATCTATGAAATTTTGGACAGTGCAGAAGAGTGATGACCTGTCAGTGACTAACCTTCGCCCATTCATGGCAGCGTAATGCAAAGCTAGTCTTCCCATTTTGTCACGTCGCACAAACATAGGCATACAAGCCTTGAGAAGTTTCCCAACGTTTTTTAATCTGCCATATTCAGCAGCCAAATGAAGCGGGGTTTTCAGGTTCTCGTCTGCAACCAAACACGTGCATCCTCTGTCAACCAAAGTTTGAAGGATCTAAAGCACAAAAAAAAATTATAAGTAGAGCGATTTGGATTGCACTGTGACCCGCTCTTCCCTCTCTACATCTTCCCTCTCTTCGCTTGAAAGCTAGCTTGAGATGGACTAGTGTCCTGTGAAGTAAAAAGAGTCTTTGGCTGAGAGCTTCACGTTTAAAAAGTCGGACGCAACATAAAGTAAATAAGAACAGTAAAACAGTAACTTTTAGTGGATATGGCTAGAATGATTTTCACAAGTATAGGTAGCACACGGTCTTAGTGCCCATATTAGTTTCTACAAGAACTTGATATACTAGCAGGCATTTGCTATCTATACTTGTAGTAAATGAATTTAGAGAAGAGAAGAAACACCGTTTTATCACCGAGTTTAGATGTGAAAGAGGATCGGTAAGAAAAAAAGACTTTTGGCAATCAAAGGAAATCAAACGACAAGAAGTAACTTTGACGATATTTACAAATCTATCTTACCTCACAGTTTTTACACAACGCAGCGTAATGCAGTGGAGCTTGCTCTTTGCTGTCCACCGTATTTATTAACTCCAAACCCGAGTTCTGGAGTAAGAAGTGAACAATCTCTAGGTTTTCTTTCTCAATTGCAAGGTGAAGACAGGTTTTCGATTTCGAATCGGTTGCATTTATATCTGCCCCTGCCTCTAACAAAAGCTGGGAAGCCTGGAGATGTCCACCACGAACAGCGGTAAGGAACGGTGTAAGACCCATGCTGTCTTTAGCTGTAACATCGGCTCCCGCTTCAAGTAAAGTTTTAATAACTTTAGTTCTATCGAGGGAGGAAGCCCTGCAATAAACATAGCACTATTTTACAAAAACCTAATAATAATAACAATAATAATAATAATAATAATAACAAAGATGATGATGGTAGTGGTGGTGATGATGATGATGGTAATAATGGTGGTTATGATAATAATAGTGGCGGTGATGATGATGATGGTAGTAATGGTGGTGATGATAATGATAGTGGTGGTGGTGGTGATGATAATGATAGTGGTGGTGGTGGTGCTGCTGCTGCTGATGATGATGATAACTTTATTCACGTCTCGATTTAAAAAGCTATATTACCAAAGGCAAAATTGATAATTGAGGAGAAGCTGAAAGCTTGGCGTAAAAAAAAATCCTCGAAGTTAGATTTAAATTTAGGCCACCTTGTTATGATCCTTTTTACATTTTCTGTAATAAAGTATATTTAAATAACAATTGCCAACCCAAAAGAAGAGTTTATACCAACCAATGTAAAGGTGTCTTCATATGCTCATCTCTCACATCAATCTCAGCCCCATTGGACAGTAAACACTTCAGAGTCGCAGGTTCCCCGAACACAGAGGCAGAATGAAGTGGTGCCAATTCTTCCCGCTTCAACTTCTTTACACTAACTCCTTGGTCAACTACAAACCTCACAGCTTCAAGAAATCCCCCCGTTACTGCAGATTTAAGAACTGATTTGCCACCTCCACACTCGAGTAATTCCTTTATGTTATGTCCTTGTTCGGCAGCTAATTGGAAATGTAACAATTATGTGAGAATGATAAGGACAGCCATTGTGAGATAAGGCTGAGATGATAAAAACGCAAATAATGCTGATATCGCATTTCATATTAACTACAACAACCATTACTACTAGTTATATTAATATTATTTATAATAATATATAAATACTAAATGATAGCTCCCCGAAAGAAGCTTTTTAGTATCATATCTAGAAGAATCCTTCTTCTAAATCGGATTGTCGGTTAAGATAATAAACGAGTGGAACAACTCTTAATTTTTCAGCTAATAAAATGGCGCTTTGATAAAGTGTTGGCAATACCCCTATAACTTTCCCCTAGCTTTCCACCACCTCTCGTATATTTGTTCTCAATCAAGTTTCCTTTTTTGGCGGTCGCTCGATGATAAAGGGTAGACTATTGAGAAAAAGACCATTAGAAAGTGTTAGGAATTAAGGAGGTGTTTTATATTTTATTTTGTCCAAGAAAAAACCCTTTTAAAGGTTTTGTTTTTTGTATGAAAATGATAGTTTTTTTAGTCACTTTCTAACAGTCTATTTCTTACTCACATCTTGTAATTAGTCGCCGCAACTCAACCCACCTTTATCCACTAACAGCTGTAGAATAACCACATCACCAACGGAAGCAGCAATATGAATTGGTGTCAGTTCTTCATCTGTTTTCACATCAACAGCCGCACCATACTTAACCAATAACGCGCAAGCTTGGATACGTTTATGCGCACAGGCGTTGTGAAGAGCAGTATTTCCACGCACGTCGCGCGCGTTTACGATGGTTTTATTGTTTTGCAGGAGACTCTCTACGATAGAAAGATTTTCTTTTTCAATAGCAAAGTGAAGGGCTGTGTACCCGTAGTTGGTTTTTAGGGTAGGATCAGCTCCACGCTTCAAAAGAACGGATACAACCTTGTCACTTTCATATCTGGAATGAGAGAAACACAATACTCAGAAGTAGAAAAACAGTAATTAGACCTCTAGGAGAAATGGACGACGAGTAAATAGCAAACGGAGCAGAAGGCCAAATATAACCTGATTACTAGTTTCACTCTGACAGATATAAAAAGTATAAAACGAAAATGGCTCCGATATCATAACTTAATATTTAAGTTAAAGTTGAAACGATATCTTTTCAAAACAAAAACAGATTAAGCACCAATTATAAACAAAGCAGCATATTGTTTTTCCTCCGGCAGCATGATATACAGTACGAGCAAACCGAAATTGATCCAAATAACTTTGTAAACTATACTGTAATGTTTAAAAAACAAAATGTTCACTTTCGTTTGACAGTTTTTAATAAAGATTTCTCAATGAGGAAAACTGAAAGAAGGAAAAATTTGTACCACATTTGTTTTTTTTAAAAACATCAGATGCCTCTAACCCCAAATTAAATGAACCATAATTAATCATGCCCTTTTTGACCATGTACATGTACAAGTTTCTTCCCGTCATACTTTGAAACAAGTTTTATTTTTCAGAAAAATTTTCACCAGCCGTCTACCTCTTTGCCCGGCGCACAAAAAGTTAAATGGTTTGCCCTTAACAAATATATTGAACCAATAAGGTAGATACACGTTAATCATTAAAAGATTTACTCACTTGCTGGCGAGATGTAATGGCGTCATGTTATCAATGCGGCTCCATGCGTCAATATTGGCTCCACAATCGAGCAAGAACTTCAACTTCTCTGCTTGGTTGAACTTGGCGGCATAATGAAGAGCAGCAAAACCATTCTCATCAACTGACTCCAGGTCTGACTCAGAATTAAAGAAATCACGTAGTTCACTAATGTCTCCTTCCAACACCAGTCGCCTAAGACACGTGGATGGTTCGTTGTTTTCGTTAAAAGAGTTCATCTCAAAAGTTTCCGTCAATCTTTGCGGTTTTCGCATCACGTATGGCAACGAGATGAGTGTTAACTTTTGAACGGGTCCTATATGATCATCATTTACTCTGCACGCATTTGTATCCACTAAGTTTAAGTCAAATTTTTCCTTGCCCAAATGGCTAATGCCTTATAATAAGGTTGGTGAATTTTAGTGTTCTATTGTATATCAGCTTACGTGGTGTGTTGCTTTAGGAGTTTGCTTTCAGAGTACGTAAAACTGATTCACAATAGCTTGATGACGTCGGAACATCGGAAGTTGTCGTCGAAATTTGCATGGAGATTGTATCACAATTATATATATTAATTAATTAATTCTTTTAAATTGAAGAATTACTTTGTTCCGCATTAAAACTTTCGTGTACCATGATATGAAAGTAGTAGTCACAAATATAGATAGCTTATTTAAGTACTGAATATCCTCAGCCACTAATAAATGGACATCAAAACCAAGTTTGTAGCGGGGATTTTGTCTTAAATCTACCATAAGTAATGGTGAGCATTATAATGTTAGCAGCCATGATCAGGTGTTTCAGTATAGAAAAAGGCCAGGGCTTACACCTTAGCTGTTTTAGCCCCAGTGGCCCCGTTAGCATGGCATAGTTAACAAACAGGCTCAGAGTGTGTACAAATAAATTAAAAAAATAAGAGTAAAAGCATTTCTCTGC
>JAOEHV020500545.1:0-21467 GCA_025447995.2 Isaurus tuberculatus
CCCTCATAAAATATTTGGTGCCGCCGCCTCTGAGTGATTTTTGTTATTAAGACAGGAAGAGGAAGTGATGCAAAGGGCGAAAGGTCGATGCTTATTTGTTTTAAAGAAACTTGAAATTAAACAGTTACATAGTTGACAATGATTGATATAAAGAATATTGACCATAATGGTATCGTATCATGTATGTGAGGATTTCTGTGTCGGGTTTGAGTCGAAAACATGACAGTTTTTAAAAAGACTTCATGGCTGGAACTCGAAAGGGGACATTACTACATGTTTGTTGTGAACTTCAAGAGTTGAATTATATGTTGTAAAAATTAATCGCCCTATTTGTGTAAATCTTCTGTCAAAGAACAGATAGGATTTGTTCTTTCACTGATTATGGTAAAGATAATTTTTAGGTATCAAAATAAAATAATATGTAAGTGCATTCTGTTTGATTGATTTGTTTGCATGAAAGACATGGTAGATTTTTGGGTATACTAGTCTAGATTACTTCTAGAATAGATTTAGCCTGACATTTAGCAAAACTTTGATCTCCTGAGTTTGTTAAACTACTTAGTGTTGAGATCTGTTGAGATTAGGCTTCAAAATGTTTGCTTATGTTAGAAAAACAAACCGAAAGAGAACATTGGACCTAAAACTACGTTGAGACACGAGAAAAGATCATGTAAAAGTCAACCAACATTGCTTTAAAACCACGAACACATTTTCAGTACAACTACTTCTCAAGCTACACGTTTGCCAAATAACAGGTCCACTATACTATTTCAGTAAGTGTTACCACATAGATTTACATAGCAATAAATTGGTTACGATACTAGAAACATATTCACTTTTTTTTTAGCCTCAGCCTGAGCTTGTTCTTCAATTGTTCTTAATTTTCGGCCAATCTGAGCCTCGTTGTTCTTTTAAGTTGTACTTTATTTAATCTTGAAATTTATGTTCGCAATGTAGTGAAAACACAAACAGCAGTGTCACCGTTTCTCATTTATTATTATATCCACTATTGTCCCACATGATACATGTATTCAGACTTTTTATTTATAATAACAATTGGTACATAGAAATTCGTTGCTATCCGCAAATAGCTTAGGCTAGTCGAGGCGGGCAGCGAACATTATGGATAAACTTCAAATAGATTGCGAGCTACTATACAGATTTTAAGATTTTACATAAAATTCAATATATATTATTAGATAATGTAATTGAAAGAATGGTGCCGTGCTTGGAAGATCAAGATTAGTAATATTAAAGCGTAGTATGAAACTAGAAATCATTTCGAGATTTTCGAAAGGATATCAAACTTATCAAGATATTCATCCTCAACTTTCATTGATTTGTTATCATTTCAAACCGCTCACAGAAATAAGAACAAATTAACAACAAATTGAGGCTGAAGCAGTCAATGAATCTCGGCAAAGTTTACTGGTTCTTATTTACAAAAAGCGTGTACTGTATTTACATCATTCAAACCCTTCCTATTAAAGATGGTATTTCCCGACCGACAACCTTGGCTTTTCGGATTCTTAGCAACTATGTTCATTGATGTCACAAATCGGAAATCGTTCAGAAGATTTTCCAAGTATAAACAGTTTGCGGTGTAAAACAATCACGCTGGTAAGAATTCGCCACGAGCCAACTTGTTTAACATAGGAAATTAATTTCATTTTCTTCCAGAAACCGCTTAATTTTCTACGTCAGTTGAAGGTATTTTTAAACTACTACATTTGCTTCTCTGAATTTATTTTTAGTGAAAAGTGTTGGTCGAGCAAAACTGTTATAAAATGATCGTTTGAAGCGTTCTTGGTGAGTAAAGATTTTATAATCGAAGAAACTTGAATTCTAATTTGGTGTCGCAGCGGATTTGGTCCCCCACGGATTTGGTCCCGCCCCAATGTGTGTTTGCACAATGCACCAATTTTTGCCAATCTTTCTATTTTTAATCTTTCCGCGCGCGGGTGAGGAAGTCTTGTGTTATGATAAACAACGAAATTATCCGTTTGAAAGTCTTTTCTTGAGTTCCTCAACATCTATGGTTTTGTAAAAGGCCGCTAGATTTGCTTAATAAAATCAAATAAAAGTTGGATGACAAAATATGTTCCGAGCGTAAGTCGAAGAGCATCCACAACTAGATTTTGCTGCTTCTATTTTCTATTGTTGCCGCGCGCGTGATCATTATGATGTTTTTAAGTTTATTCTTGAATGCCTTTACACCTATGATTTTGCGAAAGAACGCCAATTTTGCTATTTTCTATTTATAACACTTGCCGCGTGTAAGTAGTCAATTGTAACTTGATAAACAACGAAATCATGTGCAAGTTTTTTTTAATCCCAAGTAACACCTATGGTTTTACGAAAGGACGCCAATTTTGCTTCTTTCTATTTTTATTCTTGCCGCCTGTGTGAAGTAGTCAGTTTGTATAACATGGTAAACAACTAAAATGATCCAACACCAATGTAGTTTAATAAGGATTTCTAATTTTGCCTTTTACTGTTTTCAAACTTGTCGCGCTCGTGAAGTAGTCACCTTTAACTCGATAAAAAACAAACAAATTAACAAATATCTTGAATGCCACAAGCTCGATAATTTTACAAATGGATCTTTAATTTTGGTTTAGTAAAGTTTTCAAATTTGCTGTTTTACATGAAGTAGTCCTTCTAGTTTGTTCTTTTAATGTGTGATTATCGCAAAAATAACCTATATTTATCCTATTATTCACACTTGAAGAATCTTCATCATTGATGTCACACAAGGCAGCTAGTGTTTTGTTTTTCATTGTTTTCGAACCTGCCGCATACGTGAGTCATTTTAAAATCGCTGTATTTTTAAACAATTGTCGTAAGTTCAGTACAGTGCAGTGCAAAGGTTTAGTTTATATTTTAATTCTAAGTGTGAAACTTGTCATATAGTTGTTTCAATGATAAATAGAATTGATGCTTGTTTACATGAAAGTTTAGGAAGTTTTATTCTAATGTTACGGCGTTTTAGAATATTTTTTTCACAAATTTCTGACAAAAAAATTTCGGCTCCCATAAATTAGGAAGGTCTGTGAATTGACTGGTAAATTATTGTTGATCAAAAGCAAAGTACATTTGCTCAACATTCTAATAAAATTAAAAAAGTTCGAAATTATAAGTTCTGGTGGGGGGACCAAATCCGCTGCTACACCAGGCTTAACACTGAAATCAGATAAAGATCAGATACAATAACATTCAGGGACTTTTAAGATTGTATCGTGTGTGATGAAGTGTGCCTGTGGTATTATCGTGATCAGTTTAAAAATACACGATATACAGTTCCAGTTTGAATCATTCACTTTTCACGAGATGCTCTCAAAGTTTTTTTTTAACTGTCTATATAAAAAAGAATATAAAATTTCACATTTTATCTTCCGTTCTGTTTCCTAGACAGTTTTAAACATCCTTGCTCCTTTTGAAGTCCAATTTTGAAAAACATAATCATTAAACTCCCAAATTAGTTTACAAAGAAAAAAAAATTCAAAACAATTTAAATATCAAATTTGAATATTCGGGGCGTGTTTCATCCCTGAAAAGCCATCTTAGGCGGACTTCCTGTGTATACTTCTTATGCCCATGTATGAGACGTTGAATAAACCGGACGCACAACACCGCCTACAGTTCTGATTTCTAGGTATCATTTCACTGAACTTGCCTTCTGGTATCAGTTGAAGTTGCCCGAGAGATGGAGAATCTAAAATGTGTTAGTCCATTTTTAAGGCGTTCAAGAGAAAGATCCACATGGCATAATGGAACGCGAAGCAAACGGCAAAGATTTACATACACGGATTTCTCCAGTAGTTCCGACAGTGACGAAGGTAAGATGGAATTGAACAGTGAGTAAGTTTGTTGCTGTAGCGTGGTTAGTAATAATTTTTTTAATTTCGGAACAAGTCATAAAGATTGGCCGCAGACTCTCCGCTAGCGAGACAAGAGAAAACTTAAATGTCCTAAATATCGGGGGAATAAACGCGTTTTTCGTTTTTGTTGGTGTTAAGGCAAGCTTTAATCTCAATATTTGTCTTGTCATGCAGTAGTTCAGTTCAAATCTCAGGGTGGAGGATTTAAGTGCCGTTGACACTTAGAAAACTCTTTAAAAGAGTTTCTATGAATAAAGCTTTGGAATACGGATTAGGGTAAAGTGAAGCTTATTTCTGACTGCTTTTTGCCCTTATAAATCCATATATACATATTTTTGTTCGTGTCTCATTCTTAAAATGGAAACTGATATGGTTTTGTCATTTATAATACTGATAAAACTGTTTTGTTGCGCCAAATATCCATTTGCCATCGTGATAAGAGGGACCGTCCGGAAATATTTGCTAAACCGCAAAAAATTCGTACCGAAAAATCGCATAATTTGATTTTTTTTTTAAAAAAAGACAAAAACAAATCTGTCAACAACTCAATCAGAGAACGGTCAGCAAATTGACGATCGTCGCCGGAATCACAAACTAATATTGTTCCGTTCTCAAGCTAAATAAGTGTTCTGATGAATGAACTTAAACGTGTCTTAACTATCGACTGACACCAATATCGTGTCTGTTCATATTTGCTTCAACTCGTCTCGCAGACCACACTCAAGCGTTGACAACTAGAGATAATTATATTACCCGTTTTATACATTCGGTATTTAAAGTATTCAGCGAGTACAACCTTTTTTACGTAATAAGAACCTTTTTTTAAAAAACCTAATTCTGATTAATCTCTCACGTTTAAGAACATGCTAAGAATATACCCAAGGCTAAGAATTAAGGAACAACTCTTTATTTGTACACAGCCAAGTGTGATTTTCCTAATGTTTGTGGTAATTAAATTGCCTATGGTGATGGAAATTAAAGTGTGATTTACTCGTAAAATTTGCAGGTACATGTATATCTATTGTCAAACTCCTTGTATTTTTAAACACGTAGTGTCCGTACAGCAAAAGATGAAGCAAAATTTCTGTTTCACAAGATAACTCTTCTGCTCATGGGCAGATCCGAGAGTGAGGGAACGCAAGGGGGCGTGCTCCCCCTTTTGATGTAAATCTAATTTTTCTTTTCAAATGATAAGTGTGTTTATTTGAAAAACACAATAAGAATTGACCTAAATTGGCTAGAGATAATGTTTGAAAGATCGGCAAAAACTAAAACTTTTTCTGCATTTGTTTTCTACTCTATTCATGGGTATGACCTCCATTGTCTGGACTCGTTGGGACCTGGAATATTTACGTAAACAAGATCAATATCTGCGCAGTTCTATCATCGTCACACGCTTTTGAAAAGATCGCCGAATTATTTTTTAACATTTCAAGTTTTCAAGATCACAAGCCATTAATATTCATCAAAAATGGGCCAGAGAAAAAGTCAAACGTTTTGATAGTCAATTCATGGACTGTCAGTAATTGATTCATATAAACTTACCTTCGTGTAGCTTTTTCTGAAATCCTACTTACGCTGTGTGCTCACGCGAATAATTGCGCACAAGTGCTTTTGCCCTAGGAAAGTTTTAAACTTCTCTGAGGTAACCAATCCACCTACTTCAACGTAGATTGCTGTGAAAACAGATTCTCTATCAGCCATTTCCTTAATTGCTCTCTTTGTCAAGCATCTTGTTTATAATGACAATTGACATAATGATTTGGTTAGTCAGATATTAACTTTTTAAATCATTTTTCAAAAAGACGATTTAAAATTTTTATAAGTTTTCATAAATTCTAATCAGGCATTTTTTTGCCTTTATCTAAATATAGGTAAGTGGCCGGAAAGGACTAAAAAGCTCTTCAATGCATCCTTCAAAGGTTTTAAAAATTGGCGATACCAAAATATTACTCTTCTGTCGCCTATGGTTAAATTTCTATTCAAGTGTTTCTTGAGTTTATAAAATGACTTGTAGGAATTGAACACTGTTTAGCTTTAAGGAAAGTTGACAAACAACGATGATAACTTTAGGAAACTTTAAGCATTTGTGAAGAGAAGAATTGATCATGAAAGACAAAATCCAAGGGACTCAAGCTCATGATATGTGCGATACCAATCCACGGCTCTACCTATTGAACTTCACTCTTTCTTCTTAGAGGAAATAAAGTTTTCAGAACCAGCTTGGATATTCTTATTTTTCTGCCAGTTTTAGGCTTAAAAAAATATTTGCGCGAATAATCTTAGTTATGGAGTCTAGTATTTCCGTTTTAAAATGTAATGAGGTATTAAGTACAGTTTCAGTTTCAGTTTATTATTTGTCTGTGCTTTACGTTTTACGTTATTTAAATCAAGATAAATTGGACTATCAGGTAATCAGGTAAAAATAAGTTACTAAAAGCGTGTAATGCTTGTGGGATGTAACTAAATTGATATTTACAAGTCAGGTAGTACAAACGTACTGGTATTACCAGTGGTAAGTAAATGAGTAATTTGCAGCCACTAATATGGGCATTAAGGGGCCATGCAAAATTAATTGTACCCCCGGGCCGGAGCAAAATCAATATAATAAAAAAACTTTTTGCCCCGCCTGAGCTACACCGCTAAAAAAATGGTGCTGCCCCCCCCCCCCCCCCCACATTCAGTACTTTGAATAAAGCTGTTTTGTAACTAAAAGCTATTAAAATACTATTCAACCTGACCGGAATCTGTACATTGGCACTGTGTAGGCTGAGGCTTGGTCAGTAAGGGGTATGGGCTCACCAAAGAGATTTTACCCTCTTAACCAAAAAAACCATGTGCCCCGCCTTTAACACAGGCAAAATGTCTTTATGTCCCGCTTCGATGTTGGTCAGAAAAAGTGTGTGCACCGTTGTCTTTCTGCTGCGACCCCGTACAATAGTAAATTTTGCATGGCCTCTAAGACAGCGGTAGCGGGTATTACCCATTTAATCTACCATTAATTAAAGTGAGCCTGCTGTCATGGCCGCTAAGACAGCGGTAGCGGGTATTACTCATTTAATCTCTACCATTAATTAAAGTGAGCCTGCTGTTAGCATCGATGGACAGCTGTTTTGGCCTTTTTTGGCTTCTTCAGTATCGCATAACTAACGATCCTAGTACGTTTGTGTGCTACCTGACTTTTAAAAAGTAATCATATAATGAAGTTTGGGAATATGTCAGAGTTCGATCCAAATCGCATATGACTCTTCAAGGAAAATAACATTTACTACCGCCTGCCTACTTGTAGTCGGTTAGGCGCCAGTAAATCGAGCGGGAGGCTCATGTTAATTTCCGGCTTTACCAACACTCGAGTTTTTTTAAAAACTGAATTGAGAAAGATGCTGCCTTTGTTCTAACAACGGCAAATGGTTAAATCTTCGCCTCTTGACTTCTCGGATAAGAACGTTAAACCGTAGGTCTAGTCTTTGACGAAGGTTTTATTTTGTTGTAATGGGGAATAACTCTGGTGTCCCTACTCTAGCCTTGATTGTGGTTTCCATCGGTAAAGTGGCTGTTTTTCTAACAATGTAATCCAAACTTTCACTTATAATCTTAACCAGAGCAGGGACCGCACGTGCATCTAACAGCTGGTTACAGAATGAGAGAGGCAGAAAGCGTGATTACGCTTCATCGTATAGAACTGCAAAGAGAAATTGGACAAATGAGACATGTAACAAAAGAGATGTAAAACCACACACACTGATTGCCGACAAAATGTATTGAATATAAACCGACGCGCAAGATGAAATAAAAGAACTCAAATGAAAGTTCCAACTTATTATAGAATTTTCCCTTGTGACAAGTCTTTTTGACACTCAGTTGGGGGACGTAAAAGAACCAACACATTTCGAAAAGAGCAGTATAATGAACCCAGTGTTGTGAACTGTATGTTTCATTGAGGCCATTTCTTAATGCTTTAATTATATGTGAGCAGCTGTAGAAGATTATCTCTAAATGCTCTACTGTTGCATAAACCTTGCATATATAACTTGAAATACAAACCTAAAAAGCTCGACGGAGAGTTTGCTTGGTAAAAAGTTTAACTTTAAGTAGAATACTTATTGGCGAAAAGGTTGCGCGTACATTATTTATAGTCTTTACTGAGTTTTCTTCGAATTCCATCTGTTTTTTGAGCGGAACGTGCCACGAAGGAGTGTCGGAAATGTACAAGTCTCCCGGTCCGTATTTAGGAAAAACGGGAGCCAGAAACGATTACGTTTATTATGTGTACGCAACATTTACTCAGGAATATTTTAATATTAAAATAGCCCGAGGGTGTTGGGTAGGGAAATTGTTGTTCCGGTGTATATTCTCTTGACTTCGAAATGTTCTACAGTTTAAAAAAAGTTGACGACAAGGCATTAGAATGAAAGTTATTACTGGTAATAAGAACAGTACATAACAAAATATGATAAAACAAAATGAAATAAAGGATGAAATGAAAAAAAGAAAAGGAAAATAGCCACAAGATTCTTTCGCACAAAATCATGGAGAGACGGAAAGGTTGAACTTGTGCTGTGCTCGTCTGCATGTGACCGGCATTCAAAAACTAAGATAGAAAGATTTTTTTCCCGGTATATATTCCAGTTTTCCTTCCTCAACAAAGAGGCCTTTATATGAAAGTGTGAGCCGTCTCTCAGAAATATTATGTGATCTTTAATGTAACGATATCAGATCTAATATTATTAGATATTTCCGAATTAAAAGTTATCTGCTCGATTCTTTTTCGAAATTTCAAATAAAACAGAAGAACGTTTTTTTTGAAAACCTGCAATTAAGTTATCCAAAGCTTTATAAATTTCTTTTTCTTCCTAACAACTTATATCAAGAGTTGATATACGTTACAGTATAAGAGAACATTTTTCACACAATATTTTGTGAAGAATAAGATATATGGCAAACAAGAACTTCCTGTAAAACAGTTCAGCAATTTTACAAGGCTTTTGCACAAGGGCTAAAAATACGATTTAATGTGACATTTCTGCATTCATTTTCTGAATCAGTTAAATAAATAAACGTTGAGTCAACGTTAAAATTCCTTGATGGTGATTAGCCAGTGTGCCTTTCCCCCGACCCACACAAAGGGTGGACTCTGTCTGCCTGTGACGTAGATTACTGCTTGTATAAGAACCTTTTGTTAAATTTGACCTTAAAAATTATCGAGTAAATTAGAGCAACTTACAAAAAAAATCGTGCATGAACCTTGAATTGGGACATCTATTTTTGTTTGTTTCTTTTAAATTGTTTGCGCGACTTTCTAATGCAATAGTTTTATTTAAATAATATTTTGATACTATGCCATTGCCTCTGGGAATAAAAAACTATATATATATATATATATATATACTGCTATATATTACAATTATATACTACTATTATATTACTAGTACTACCTCCAAAATTACATCTGACCCTAGCTTTTCTTTTTTCTATTTTTGTGCGAATGGATAAACTGATGCTTGCGAAAAGTAATTTTTCCGAGCCCCTGTTTCATATGAGGAAAAATGTCTAGCAGGAAGTTGTCGGAAGTTCTTCAAATATAGTCAGCAGTTTCACACGTACGTGATCGCAATGATATTATGATCGTGTGCACGCTTTTGGCGTGTTATTTTATCCATATCAAACGGTCAGTCAAAAAATACTTTCGTAACTCAACTCTAGTTGTGTCTTTACCGACAATCAAAAATTCGTCAAAATTATAAACAAAGCATTTGCTCGATTTGGTTTGACAATTAACGACTAAAAGCTGCTATAAAAATAATAAACACTTTATAAGTAACTTTTTAGGACGAATATTTAAAATATATTTCATTGATCTTTAAAAAGTTTTGCTACTTGTTTGAACGATTTACAAATAGGAAATATTTTTTGTTTTAAACTGCTATTAGATCTGAGAAACGATATTAGATTCGAGTGTGATAGGAAAACAAAAGAAAAGAAAAGAAAGCCTATTTGGTGAGCGACACAGGGGATTGTTTATTCACACTTTGCTGTCTTTGTCTGACAAAGTTCGTTGCGTAGTAACAGTTTACAAGCCAGGTTTTTTTTTTTGTCTTATCTCATTCACTATTGAAGCACCGCAAGAAAGTTATAATTCAGTACTGTAAAATTTTGAGAAAATGTTAATCGTTTAAGAGGTCAGCCTCAAGTATAATGATAAACAGTAACAAAGACTGAAAGAGCGAAAAAATCATGTCACAAACAGACAATAGGGGGATTAAAACTTTGGTCGAAACCGCAAAATAAAGAAACTGGCAAATTTGAATTCCTAAAAGTTTGATGTCTACGTAAATTATTAGTCTTCACTTTCTTTCTTATTTTAATGAAAGAATGGTGTTCTTTGATTATCTGCTTACGGAACTAAAAGTAGATTTGTGCCGCTTTTCTTAACACATCTAGCGGATTTTGTTAAGTTGCTGAGCGGAAATACGTTAAAGTCATTTGCTGAAAGACACTTCCGGTGCAGCTTGCCGAACATGAATGGGCCCGCGCATGCCCGAAAGAGATCACAAGTGACAACAATTCAAAAAGGAGGGCTTCACAGTTTCAGAGTTTTTGTTTGCTGGGTTTTTTTTCGGAATATTATAGTTATGCTAAAGAAAACCTGGAGTAGATTAGCTTGGGTCGGCAAATTGCGATGCCAACAAACCAAATCGCACTTTTGAGATACTGTTCATTAAGCGATCCGTCGGACGCGACAATTTTGCGAAGAGCGTTTAGTGAGAGCAATCTGCTTGAGTGTAGAGCATTTTCGGCAGATGCCGGTCTTTCAATGTTGAAGTTAAGCAAGACACGGGTTAATGTTGGAGAAAGTGTTACGGTTTACTGGGATATCAAGGAGCTATGTGGAGCAGACGATTGGATTGGCCTGTTTTATCTTGGTAAGCTCATATGCTTAGCTTTGTGTATGTACGAACTGCCTACGGAAAAATATGTAATAAGTTTAGCGAAAGTCACAAAATATTGTGGCTCTGTGACCAAGCTGTCGAGTACTTTGTCTGTTATTTGTTGTGCGTTTATCTTCGATTAGAACCAAATTCTTTTATAAATAATTTGTTGTTTATAGTTTATGTCTAAATCCAGGGTAATGACAAGCAAAACAAATTTTTGTGTTTTTTGTTATCATCAAGAACAACTTTGCTACCATTTCTGCCCTGATTTTTCTGGAAGATTTTGCATTAGTATTTAAGCTGATGCAAGAGTATACTACTAGCTAAGATTTATTGCTTTCATTAAAAATGATGACTCCGCGAGTTGGCGTGCGATCGTTTCTATATTGCTTAAGAGTGATGTATTTTAGTTGCGTTCGTGCTTCAAATACGAGACAGCTTTCAATTCTTTTCTATATTATGATATTCCCGTTTCGTAGTAAGCTAACGTTGTAATCGCACAGTTTTAGAGTCGATATAGATCAGATGCTGTTCAGTTGATGTTTATCGGCAAAGAAATAAGGGCGATCTTGGAAATGACCCTAGTTTTTTGTTTTTCATTTGTGTTCAGTTGTATTTTTTTAATCAGTCACGAAGTTGCAGAAGGAAACTTAATCGTGATTGAGTTTATCAACACATGATTTTAACTCGGTAAATATAAATACATCCGCTTTTAGCTTTCAGGTTTCTGCTTTATCATTACTCCTATCAACAAAACAAAAATGGTTTCTCAAGTGTCACTGTGTTGCTCAGTCGCTTATTTGCCTTGCAAATAATCTTTAAGACTGTAGATATTGAGTCACTAAAGCCATGCAAGGCAGTATCACAGATTCCCGGAACATATATTACTCAATACTGAAAACATATCATTCACAGTACTTTCAATTAGGTCTTCCAATTTCCTTTAGCGAGAGCAAAACAAGAAAACAGATTAGAACTTACTTTAAGAAAGTTTATAAAACTAACACTTCGAAAAGAAAATTGTCTTTGTCTGTTTGTTGGCGTAAGAATTCCTTAACACAATGAATATCACCAAGGTTTTTTCTTTCTTCACAATTTCTGAATCGTTGTTCGAATTTGAAGAAGCTAAAATGTCTTTGCGTGTTAGCTTTGTTTACATAGGTTGTTATCAAACATTATCGAACCTGGTTGCATGCTAGATTTGATTGGCACGTGAATAAGTTAGTTCGTGACATCTGTCCAAAAAGAGGATTTCACAAATCCACAACCTTTGAGAAGAAAAATGTTTTGTTTGAATTATTGTCAAGTGTTGAAATGAAATTGGTAAAATTTCTCTATCAATGATTGGAAGCTATGGAGCTATTTCTGTAATTACTTCAGAGCTATATCTAGTGGAAAGACAGCTTATATGTCTATCTGTCTGCTATAGCAACAAAACTGCTGGCCTTCTGGGGGTCAAAGTTGCACTGCCACAAGTCATGATAAAAGACAGAACTTAGATTAGAAGAGCAGATAAAATCCATATTTTAGTACTAAATATTATCACATGGTCATCTTAAAATTCATTTCTATTATAATTAAGAGAAAATGATTCCATAATTTATTATTTAAATGTTGAATTGATGTTGGCCTTCAGGCAATTTGTTTTCAAAAAGATGTTAACTCTCATTTGAGGCTTTGTAAATGAATTTCATTACACAACAGATTAATATACTGTGTTCCCAACATGCAAATAAATTATAAAATTATGAATTTTTTTCTTTCTTGACAAACTAGCTAGTTATTTTCAGTACAAAACAAGTAAAAGTAGAGGCCCATCTTTGCAGTCGTCCACTCGTCCAAATGACCAAAAAATTGTGTGGATGGTTGAGAAAGATTGACTGCTTTTCTGTTTTGATGAGTACAAACTTGGGGTAACTTAAATGCCTGAATTAGAACTTACTTTCCTGCAATCCTGGCTGGCAAGTGTGAAAAATCACAAAGATGGGCCCCTGTGAAAGCATTATTGGCATCTATCCATTTAGACACAGCCATTTAATCTGGTAATTGTTTAAATGGAGCTTAAATCTGTCAACGAGATGACAAAGCATTTCAACCACTGGAGTTTACCAAATGGTTGCTAAATACACATTTATATTTTCTAAAGCTATTTATATAATAAGGTTTTCTGTTTTTTAAGATATAAGTTTTCTAAAACTGAAACGTTTTTCTAAGGAAGCTAAAATTTCAAAAATTGTTACATCATGTGATTCCTTGTCACCAATAAGTTCTTTTGCTTTAGTTTTTAAATAAAAAACTATTTCCTTTTATTAGCCTAGTAAACTCCATCTTTTGTAGTGTTAAGTGCATATGAGGCTCTGACCTGCTCTGGATGGGGGGCAAACCGATTTGGATAAAGCATTTTACTGAGGGCATACCGTAATACACATGGTCTGGCTGAAGTTCAAAATTTTAACCCTCTGGTTACAAGTCATGTACTCTTTTTCAACAGTTTTCACCTAAGATTAACAACTTCTATTTAATTTGTCTGTTTCAAATTGCAACTTGTCAAAATGATGCCAAAAATTATAGATTCAGAGAAAAAAATTATCTTGTGTGTCCACAGTCTCTTTAAGCATGTGCTTTAAACTTTGCCATGAAATAATTATAGATTTATCAATCACCTTACATTTTGTTGAAATTTTATGAGGAAAAAATATGTGAATTTCTTAGTAAATTGTTTCTACTAAATAATATTAGTTTGAAAAATTAATTTTTAATAGTGTAAGGTTTGGGTTGAACATAATTATATAATATTTAATAAGAAGGTTGTATAGTATTGTTTTCATCATCATCATAAACTGAATAATTAAAAAAAATAGTGTTATAGTTTGAAGATTCAGCAACAGTTTTTGAAACTATAATATATGAAAAACATTTATACTAAATGTTATTTATTTCTCTAAAATCTTAGTTGCAGAATTTTAATAATAAGAAAACTTAATCATTTTAACAGATGGTAAACCATTAAAGATGAAACCATGAGTTATAATATTAATTTTGTTCCTGAAATTTGCATTTTAATAATTTATTCCACATGGAAAGCCTTTGACTTGTGAATATTGATTGAAGTGATATCATTTTTATAATAATCTGACAACGTTTGTTGAACATTATCTTAAAAGGAATGACTTTTAAATAATTATTCTTTGTTGTTCATTTTGTAAAAATGGTTTGGAACTTTTTTTAGCTCTTTTCAAAATTTTTTAGAACCTGAACAAAGTTCTAAGGAGACAAACTTTTAAAGGGGGTAGCATTTAACCAAGGCATGCTTAATCCAGACTTCTTTATGTATTAGCAGTGCTGCTACAGCTAATATCATGTCATGTTTGTCTGAGGGAAATGCTAATAGATAAGGAAATTGTCTATAGTCTTAAAAAATGACTTAAATGCAGCAAAGATCTTTCACAGAGGTTTACATCATTTGATAAAATTAATTTTGGTAGAATCCTTGGTAATGTCATTAGGCTCAGCAGGAATTATTATTAATATTTTGGAAACAACTTAAAATTTTTACTAATTTTAAACCACTGTCAGACCTCAAGTGATTACTAAATAGTATTGATTTGCAAACTGAAATGTGGCTGAGTTTTTTAGAGATATTTTGTGTCAGTTTAAGTTTTAATCGAAAGCTGACTTATTTTGTATATTTACTTGGTGTTTGTTGTGGTATGATCAAGTTTGTTGATAGAATGGTATTCAGGAACTTAAAATTTTTGAATTATTCTTAAACTTTCAAACAAAGTTTTAGACTGTGTGACTGTATGTCTTAGGATTGAAGGGCTCATTTATTAACCAACAAAACTCAAGTGCAAATTTATAGTTATCTCCAGTAGGGCGAAAATTAAAAAAAAAATTAGCTGTTTTTATAAAAAAATAGTATCCAGTCTTGAAACTAGTATTGAAATCGTTTATTGTAAATAGGTTTCTTTTGTTAACTTAAAGTAATGTCATTATTTTGTTAGCATCAATTGAAAGTTTTGTCACCGACAGTGCAAAATAACATAAAGTTTTTAGTTTTGCATATACAAAATGTCTATTTTTTTGTAGTTACTGCAATTAGAGTTGTCCCTGTTATAACATGCTGTGCAAATGTCATTTTCTTATCTTTGATATTAACATTATATATTAATGTAAATTGTATGCCAACATCTGGCAAAAAAAGCTCAGTAAAATATTCTTCAGCTTTTGACTTCATACAATTTTAAGAACAGCTTTGTATTCTCTCTGTACCTGTGTTTATCATGAAATCATTACATGAGAACAGAAAAAAATGACCATCTACATAGAAAAGTAAAAAATAAGGTACAATAATTCAATTTTTACAAGAACAGCATGTTTGTTCAGGTTTATGGCAAACCAAACTCAACTGTTACGGTATCGGTTGAGTACACAAGTAAGTTAAATAATTTAAAACTTCATACTTGTACTTTGTGTAAGGCTTTTTTCTTGCTTTTTATTTTGTATTGTGCTCTTAATTTTAATGCAGCAGTGTCCTTTCCTTGGAAATCTTATGAATTGTTGTAACAGATAATTGTTGTTTGCACTCACATAAATTAAAACATAAAACCAGTTCCTTTTTGGTTATTTTGATCTGTAATTGAAATAAGCTTTTATAAAAAGGTCTTAACTTTCTCCCCAATTAATTATATGGACTTCAGTCGAGATGAAATGTAAATGAAGTTACTTGTATTGTTAGCTGAGTTATTTTCTCTGTGTTTTGGGTGGTTTTGGATAAGATAATTTGTGTTGCTCAAACAGATTGTAACTTCAAACACCAAGTTTTTATAGTTAGAGAGGTCAATTTTAGCTGTATTAAACTTTTTGTGCTGTTGGTATTGCAGATGTTCCAACATCACTTTCAAACTATATTGACCACAAGCAAAGAGGAATTACAGGTGCAAAAAGAGGAGCTATCAAATGGGCCATAAATAAACAATCCAACTTCCAGGAAGGTGAATATCTCTCACTATGATATATAAAAAAAACCTGAAACAAATTTTAAGCCTCGGGGAGCATACCTGTATGTGGTGCATTAAACATTTTATGATATGTATTTTTTCTCAGATCTCCACCCTAAGGCCTGAAAGTTAGGTTAACTCAGATCTTAAAAACCATAAACCAGTTTATAATATTTTTTTACAACATACAAATTTCCTATTAAATTAATTTATGAAAAAGTATTAATGATTGCTCAAAACTAAACTTTTTATAATTAATGAACTGAATTGAATAAAAGGGTTAGTTCTGTGAAGTTCAGCCCTGTTTTAAAACTTTATAGGAAGCTGGTCATATTCTCTCTACATTGAAATCCCCCAACCATGGAGGCAAGCATTACAGTCAGGAGTCAGGTTGGCCTATTGGTTAACACCCAAGCCTCCCACCACTACGGACCTGAGTTTGTATCCTGGGGTTCACATGTGGGCTGAGATATGTTGATCTTCTCATTCTGACTCCGAGGATTTTTTCTCTGGGATATTCAGTTTTCCTCCCTCCATAGAATCAACTTTCAGTCCAAAATTTGTTCTGTCGACCACTTAAACATTCGCCTCTGCCTAGGGAAATTGGGCAACCACTCCCTGCATGTAAAGATGTTAAATAAAGTATTATTATCAAAGTTTCCACTCGTGAGAAACTTTTCTTAGAACACTTTATATCTTCCCTGCTTCACCAACCCATGTAAACATTGAGAGAAGCATTATCAGCCCATAATGTTCCAGTTTGATGGAACCAGGCATTTGAAGGCATGAGATGAGATGCATAAAAGTGCTTGCAACTCCCCACAGGCCAAAGCAAAGACTGTTTAATACAAGAAAATTGTTTAGATTAATTTACTACTCAGAAACAATCTAAATTATCTTTTCAAATGTTAGTCTTTGTTCAAAAAGCACTGGAATCTTGGTGTTTTACATTAATGATTCAGTATGGAAGATGCCAACTTAGCAGAAGAAAGATTTTTAGTATCTGTCTTGCTGCATTTCTCTCTCCTGTGTTTATGATTGATAAAAATTTTGTTTCATTGGTAAAACAGCCATAATCTTCAGTGTTCTCGCCAGATCTTGAAAACAGAAGGGCACCTAATTTGCATAATGATGAGACATATAAATTTTGCATAACAATACAAAAATACATGAAACTTGGTTCTGACACATCGATTTGTATTGATTCCTTTTCAGGCATTAAAAATTTTAACTGAAAAAGATAAATTTTATAAGACTAGTATAATGTACGTTTTTGCACAAGAGATTTATTCAGTCAAATAAATTTTGAGGCCGAGTTTCAAGAAAGATTTATGTTTGGCTACTTTTATCAATTTTACAGCATAAAATAGGGCTGGAATCATATAAAACAGAACAACCCTGGAAAAACCAGTGGCACTGGAAAAATTCTTTTTTGCCCTGGCAAGAATGCTGATCTTTAACATGAACCCATCCCCTCCCCTCAAGTGTTATAGCATGCCATGTCCGCTATAATGTCAGTTTATTGCAACCCCCATTAAAATTTGTGGCACAAGCTCGAGAATACAGTAAAGTAAGCATGGCTACATTGATCATGAGATCTAAGCTTCTATTTTTGCTATAGCAGAAAACAAGTGTATCTTCAAGTATGTACAAGCTAGGACCCAGTCTGTCAAGGCAATCAGTGAGACTTTGTATGTTTACAATCCATATCTTGAGGTAAGAATTTCTCATCTGATGTTTTCTCTCTTTGACACCTAGATGTGTTGTTAACAATTTAAACAATCAACTGCTTCATTTAAACTAGGACTCTGAAAAATTTACAATATACTATAAATCTTCTTTTGTATTGATCAAACTAATCTTTAGTTATCATTTGAAGCTATCCGCTGTTTTTTGTAAGGTTACATGAGATGTGATTGGTGTAACTTTCTCATAAATATTTTTTCAGCTGTATATTCAATCAATTTTATGCACCATTATCTATTTCAGCAATACTAACAATAGGTGTTGTAATAATGTCTTCACCTGTGATGATAATTCTGCTAATAATGTAAAGGATTCATCTCAATATTGTTTTTCTTTAAATTTTATCCTTGCTGATTTGAATGTATAACTCATTGAAGGGTTTATCCTGTAAGGCTTTTGGCCTTTTTTCATTTTTAGCATTTAATGACCACAATACAAGATAGTGACTCACTATTGTAAAGGGCATTTGTTTGCTCATAGTATTTTTGAATGCCATTATCAAATGAAGGTTATGGAAAAATCACTAAGACTAGTCCCTTGCAATTATTTTTCATACAAAGCAAAGCATCCCTGTATTTTAAAAGCCATGTCTTTCACCATTGGAAAAAAAATTGGCCATAACCAGGAAAAATGAAATTTTTTCAGTATCTGAAAAAAAGACACTGTAATATAAATAGGAACTCAAGTATAAACTAAGTTCATCTGTCTTGGTTAGCTCTCTCATAGTTATTACAGTTGATTTTTACTAAATATCAACTTGTTGATGATCATGATCATGTTTTATAAAGATGTAAGTGTGCTCAATAAAAAAAATGTTCTTGCTAATATTACAATTTTCTTTGACAATGTAGGCCCAAACAGGTGGTGGGAGAAGAACATCCCAAGCTGCTGACTCTCCCCTCATGGAGTTTTCTGTGACAGATTTGAATGCGCATGGGCTGAAAAAAAACATATTTGGTAAACCCAGCCCTTATGTAAAGTTATCTATCATGCCATCACGGCGCCATCGCCGCTCCTGGAAACAATATCATGGTCAAATAGCCAAGACATCATCTCAATCAAACACCATTAATCCTGTCTGGGCAAATGAGGTACAAGAAGAAAACTAAATATAGTTTATGTAGTTTAATTATCATGTACTATGTTCTAACTTGTAATTGAGTTTGCGCTGCTGTTGTGAGAAATGATGTCATGAAAGAATGTTCAGTAGGTGTTTTTGTTTTCAAAGAGGTACCCCGGCAAAACAAAAAGAAAAAATATTTTATTTAACGTCTTTTCATGCAGGGATATTTTGCCCAGTTTCCTGAGCCAATGGCTCATAATATTTAGGCAGTTGATAACACAGTTTTTGGCTCGTAAGTTGATTCTTTGGAGGGAGATAAACCGGAGATCCAGAGAAAAGCTCTTGGAGCCAAGTGCAAAGAACATTTTAAATGACTTAGGAGCAAAACAAAAATTCTCATATGCATTTTAAAGAAAAAAAAAACAAAGAAATCTAGAAGAATTTACTTACAATGTTTTTTACTAGTGTATTCAATTAAAGTGCCTTTAAAAACCAATTACATTTTGTTTTGTGGGACTTAGTTCATGTTAGGCATATTGTTTTGTAAAGTGCTTGGACTAGTTGTATTTACAGTGTACCATCGTGTAATCAAAAACTTTCTGTTAATACCTTTGTTCAATATGTTTTTGGATTTTTCGTTATCAGTTATGCACGGCTTGCAATACAAAATAGAACTACTAGCTTATGTGTTTCATTTGAAATTGATGACAGTAGAATGTCTTATTTCTTTAGATAAGTTGTGTATTTCTTACAATGTGGAAAAAACCTTAAATATTTTAAAATTTCTCAGTGCGTTTATAATCTTTTTATGTTAATGTTGTTGTTCTGTTTACATGTTAGGAATTTGTGTTTCTTGGAGCAGTTGATGATCAGCTTGAGGTGGAAGTAAGAAACAAGTTTTCTGGCACTCGACCAGCATTTAGTCGCTTCCTTGGAAAACTCATCATTCCCCTGTGTGACATCTTTGACTATGGAAATGAAAGGTACTGTACTGTCTTTCGAGTACACATGACTTATTCAACTATTGGCTTTAAATAATGGCTGGGTAGGCGCCAGTCATGTAGTCCAGTCAAACAAGTTTTTGCTCGAAGACAAACCGTTTTTGGCCGGTCAAATTGCAACAGTCTTGCAATAGTGAACCCAGATTGCACAGTAAACCGTTTTTAACTAAAAACCAACTGAAACTGGGTCGGTTTTGTGATAAAATTTCGAGTTTATAGTTTTACTACTCTTTAATGCAGAAGTAGCCTCGCATACGTGGAACGGTTATACGCTAGATACAATTGCAACCGTTCGTATTCATCTGACAAAATCACTTATAATTATTAAAATATATTACGTTTTGCCGATCGCAACATCGTGCGTTTGTAAAACTGAATTTAAAGTGAAACGTGCAAAATATATCAAAGCAAAAGGTCTCAATGGATCACTTTATTTAAGGGTCAAGTGTATCTAACTGAAGTTAAAACCTTCTACTAATTGGGAACATTTAAGTAAACAAAATAACGGAAGACGCGATGATGTGCGGTCGCAACTGGATTTGATAACATCGTGGAAATTTGTCGGAAATTGCTAATGCACTAAGTTGTCTACGTTTGTATTTTTTTCGGAAACATGAATATTGTGCCTCGTGATTACCAAAATAGTTTAAAGTTAAAATTTCGTTGAAGGAAAATAATTAGGATCGGACAACATGTCCAGCAGTCTAAGGATTTGTCCAGTCAATAATCAGTTCTGTCCGTTGACCGGCCGTTTTTTGACGTCCACTCCAAGGTGGAATTACTTAATCATTTCTGTAAGTGGAGTAGGAAGCTGACGTTTAGAGTGTCAGCCCTTTTACAGATAAACTGAGCCTCCTACCTTACTTAAATTGGTTAATGATGGTTTGTGATTTCCAGGTCGAGAGTGATTAGTCGACCGCTCAGCAAGAGAACACCAGCTGACCGAATCCAAGGAACAATATCATTGACAATAAATTCAATTGGCCGCAGCAATGGAACTTTTAACACGCCAGAACAAGGTAATTCTGTAAGCTTGTCCTTTCTAATTTGTTAGTTAATTTTAATATAAATTAAATTACGGGTGTCAATTTGATAAAATCTGTACTTTTGTAAAGACTTTTCAGTGCTATATTATTGGTTTGTCTAACCACAGGAATTCACCTAAAATGAGGCAAAAGCATTGAAAAACGGAAACATGACATTTTAACAACGTGAAGTTGTGAACGCCGATGAAATTTCGCACCCCGCACCCTCCCCTCTAAGAAATTGAAGTTAGTTGCTTATACGTGTGGAATCGTCTTGCATAAATTAAATAATTTCTTATGGCTTTTAAAAAGCTGTTAATAATACTGTCAACCAGATACGTGAACGGTAAGAGTGACCACGTGAGGACAATTTTTCCGCCATTTTTCACGTCTAGCGGTTAAACTTACGTACCCGGCAAACGTAGCTTCCGTTGCAGACGTCTTTTGTAGTTCGCCTCCGAGCGACTTTTTCTGTTCTGTGACGTAAGCTTTTTGTGTTCAATCAGCCAATAAAAATGCCCGATAGAACGGTGTCAATCGACCTGTTTGCTTGGCGGGTTTTCCCTCCTTAATTCTCCTAAAAATGATTTCTAGTGAAGTACAAACGCCAAAAAAAAATGTCAACTACTGACTTTTGTTTTCTTTGCGGCACGGAAGTGTAAACAAAAAGGATAGAATCCTCGTTTATGGAAAAAGCAAAGTGGCTGTGGCCAATTTAATTCAAATTGCTATTAATGTTGATCCGAACGTATATCGTCAATGAGATGAGATTCTCTTCGTTTGCCCAACATCCTGCTTTAAGTCACTCGAAAAGTTGGA
>JAOEHV020500647.1:0-21466 GCA_025447995.2 Isaurus tuberculatus
TGCCTTTGCTCTAACATCTGCAAATGGTTAGACTTTCGCGTCTTCTCGGATAAGGACGTTAAACCGTAGGCCCTCGGTTGGATCTTGGATCTGTGGGTGTTGCCCGGCCCCTTCTTCGGGGAAAAGCTAATAAATTACAAATTACAAAAAAATCCTTAAAGCATGAAAATAGACCTTTTAGAGTTAAGATGGCGGGGAGGTTAGGGGGTTAGGGTGAATCACAGCACTGGCCTCGCGTGTTGGCTGAGATTTGGTTGAACTCAATCTTAAACCGGGGAGGACTTCTCTTGGGACATATTTTTTTATCAGCTCTTACAATTTGGAAAATCAGAGCATCTCCCCTACTAGTAAAATTAGCTTTAGTCAAACAGCTAAATAAATCAACGCGTCGATAAAGTTACTATACCTTTAAAGAAAATAATTACCTTGACCCATGTTGTACAATTTCCCGGGTTAAACTCCAAGAACTTTTCATAAAGCTTCCGACAGCGGTCGAATTCCCTCAGCTATGAGAAGAATTACCGAAATGTCTAAATTAATGCAAGGATCTCTAAAAATAATTGCAAAGAATGCAGTAATACCGCATACATACTGTCAGTCAACTACAAAAACCACAATTCGATCTTAATTTTTTCTACGCAACAACGTGTATCTGCTTGAACTACCTAATGTCGACCACACTGTTATTTCAATCCGGAAACGACTATTAAAAATTGCCATTACAAAGAGATCCAATAAACACATTTAGAGGTTCGCTGCAAAAAAAGTTGCCTTACTTGAAGAGCTTAGAAGAACTAAAGCAAAGCGGAAGATGGTGGGGCTTCGTCAAAGGCCTATGATTCTGTCACCATGCCAAATAGTAAGTTTCGACTCAGTTCTTTAATTTTATCTCGCACATTGGTTATTTTGGTTTCTATTGGAGATCAGCGTCCCTTGTTTACGGCTCTTTTAATTTATTAGGTATCTACTCAATCCTTAAAACTCAATCTTTGTTTGCGATTCCATAATTTAAAACGGGATAACTGTTTCTATCTTCCTCTGTAATCAGCTCGCTAGAAGCATGTACAGTCCCTGCCCCAGCTGCATGTGGATAGAAATTGGTTAAGAAACCAGCTATACCTTACTAATGGAAACTTTAATCAAGGTTTGAATAGGACACCATAGCTAATTCCTCAATTGTATAGAAATACACTACCAACGAAAGCTATGAGAATCTTTTACAAACATGGTTAGTCTACCTGCAGTTCCAAACCAATATACTCGCGGAATAACTTGTCTTTTGGACATTTTCCAATAGCTGACCCCTAAATGAAAAAAATATATCGAAAAATTTATATTTACACTTTACATTAAGAAAAACATGTAGTATTTTCTGACTGCACTATGCATTTTAACAGATTATCAGAAGAATACACTAAATTTATATCTATAACTTCATTCCGCTCGTATTAATTTATTTTAATAGTTACAATCAAATTACAGGGCTCCACACAGGCAAAAAAAAATTAGTATTTTTTGGCTAGTGAGAGAAAAAATTTACTAGCCAGCAATGGCAAGTTAGTTGCCACATATTTTCAGTGTTTTTCGCTGTTTACATAACCCAACAAACATACAAAATAAGGTATAATTTTAAAGTTTACTTTTAAACCCTTTTCCCACCAATGTCCCAAAAGCAGGCAGTTAGAACTGTTCTAAAAGAGACAATGTTGATTGTTGTCAATGTTGTTCACACTTTACTGGCAGAAAAAGAAAAATTTTAAGATTGGAGAGTGTTTTGAGTCTTTTACTCGCCAGGAGTAAAATTTACTCGCATTTGCGAGTGGTTTACTCGGAGTGTGGAACCCTGAATTGACGTCGAGTTGTCATACTTTTTGAACCGTTCTTAAAAAACTATTGAAAGGCTTCGACAAGAAGTTTAAAAGGTGATTTTATCAGCTCTATGATGAAATTGATATATGAACAGACATACACTATAAATGTTGCTGAAAATAAATAGCAAAACAGTTACTGTTCATCAGCAGGATACCTAAATTGTGTGCAATTCAACAATTGGTTTCGGCTCCATTAAATCCTGTACCAACTGAAGAACAATTCAGGTGGAGCCACCCACTAAGTGAGCACAGTAACTGAACAACGTTACCAAATAAGGAAAACAAACAGATGAAACCGTTAGATACTAATAATTCGCGGCACACGCAACACAACAAAAAGCAACCAGCTCCAAAACTAACCAGCAACCAAATGTTTTATAATCGCCCTAAATAGAGTTGGAATCTGAAATTTCGAGCTTTAACCCTTAACCTGGAGTTGACTATTAAAATCACGTCGAGATGTCCATCACTTTCAAGCAAATCACAATAGACTCTCAACCGAAAGGTGAGAAAAGTTCCACTAAAAAAGCAAAACTTGCTTTGGATCATTATAAAATCTGCAAATTTGATTTGATATATGATTTGCTTAAAAATATTACTTATAAATTCATTACCAGGGTTTTTCGCAAAGGACAAAAGTCCAGGATTTTTCCAGGTAATTTCCAGATATTTGGAGTTTTTCCAAGTCTCTGTTCAAAATATGAGTTTTCAGTTTAGATATAAAAATGTCTAAATTTGAACTGGAGTGGATTGTGGCGGGCAGTTTACTCCATGAACTAGCGATCAGCAGGAGTTTGGATTTTAAGAGAGAGTGCGCAAGCATGGTTCCACGGTTTGTTCTTCAAAGGTTATAGCGGCAAGGCTGTGCAGCTAAGACCCCGTCCACACGTAGCCGGGTATTTTCGAAAACGGAAATTATTTTCTTTGTATTTAAAAAAATCTGTGTCCAAACGCAGCGTTTTCGAATCATATTGGACCGTCCACACGTATCCGCCAAAACCATTCGAATACGATCGGTTTCACCTACAAGTATGCAAGCACGTGCGCTCTCTATGATTACCATATGCTAATTAGCCGCGAAATAGACTGAAACCTACATCTGACATCATCGTATTTGAAAAGCTCCGTTTTCCCCCGTCCACACGAATACGATAAATCTCCGTTTTCAAAAATATCCACTCTGGAGAGCGTATTTAAAAACTTCCGTTTTAGGTGCCCGAAAACGCCGCCAACGTGTGGACGGTAGCCGTATTCGGAGAAAAAAATCTCCGTTTTCGAAAATACCCGGCTACGTGTGGACGGGGTCTTAGATATGATATAAAAGATAGTAGGGAACCATTTCATGAAGTGTTTATATGCAACAAGCCACTCTCTGTCTAACAAGTAACCAATGTAGTTCCATAAGAAGATAGAAGATGTGACAGAATTTAGTGGAGGAGGAGATAAGGCGGGCGGATGCATTCAGGACTTTCTGTAACTTGTGGATCGATCGTTCAGGCAGGCCATAAAGAAGACTATTACAATAGTTGAGTTTGCTTGTGCTAATGACATGAACAAGGGTTTCTCCCTGGTTTACAAATGAAAAGATGAAACATTTTTAATTACAAGTATATCTAAAACTCTTATCATGAACCGCCGCCTGGTTAGCCTAGTTGGTAAGGTGCCAGTCTATCGAGCGGGAGGTTCGGGTTCGAATCCCGGCTGGACCAACACTTAGGGTCTTAAAATAATTGAGGAGAAGGTGCTGCCTTTGCTCTAACATCTGCAAATGGTTAGACCTTCGCGTCTTCTCGGATAAGGACGTTAAACCGTAGGTCCAGTCTCTCGACAGTCTATCGGGGGACTTAAAAGAACCCACGCACTCATCGAAAAGAGCAGGGTAGTGATCCCGGTGTTGTGGTCTGTTTCTTCCACTGAGGGCACTTCTCATCGGCTGCCAAGTTGCGCCTTGTATGTGAGCCGCTCAAGCGGACTTTCTAAGACCCTCAACTATCTGACCAACTGTATCTACTTGTAAACAGATTCTGAAAAGCCCCGGGGAGAACTTGTATATCTATCTATCTATGATCATCTACTAACCAGCGCTTTCCGAGCGGCGGTCAGATCTTTTTGCCTGATTTCGAACTGAGCGTAAAGCAGCCAGACTTTTGCAAACGTAAACTGTAAAAGACACAGGAAAAAACCGAAGAACAATTAATTTTAAAATATAATAATACTAATTACTTGTAGAAACTAAATATCACCACTGTTGAATGTGGAGTCTGTTAGCTACACATGGTCGGTTTTGACAAGGACCAAAATGAATTGTATATATAAATTTCTTCCGTGTTTATAATCTGTTTTTTCATAAACACAGTATCATATTTCGTCACTCATAAAATAGTAAAGATGAAAGTAATCTTAAGTAAAAATTTGTGTGAGTAATATTTGCCAGGGACGCCATTAGTGGAAGCCGACCGTGTGAACTTCATCTCTCCTTCTGTCATTGTTCGCGTTCCGCAGCCATCGGCTGTGACCCACGAGGACCGGAGATGTCCATCCCGAGCCGTCGTCGGGGTCCGGGCTGTCACCTTGCGAGGCTGACACCCAATTTTACGAGTTTCTTGTGCTGATACGTTCTGCATTTACATATAGATTAGAGAGGAAAGGTAAAACAAACGTAGATACAAAGTGATTCACAACAACCAAATTTGAAACTTTTTTCTGTTTTTCATTGGTATGAAACTAAATACCTATAGATCGTTTGCACACAATCCCAAGAGACACAATTGACAATAGACAGGAAAGCCATGTCGGTGTCCCGAACAAAAGAAATCATCAAAATTCAACAAACATGGCTGCTACGACGTCACGTGAAAACCAAGAATAAGCGCTATACTTACTTTCTTGTGAGGTATCAGATCGAGGCAAGCCTGATAAACCTGTCGCGTACGATCCATATCCTAGAAATAAAATGACCTGTTAGCAATAAATTTTGCAATATATCAGGGATAAGATCACTTTAATACTAGTCAATAAAATTGTATAGTTTTATAAAGATACAATAGGCCATCGAGGGATACAAGAAGCGTAGAAGGGCATTGTAATATTTGCGTCAAGTCCCATGTTTAACTTTGGCATTACTTAAAACAAGTCTACCGGCTCTCAACAGCTGGGGCTTCGTAGCTATGTTTTTCGCAAGCGCTGCACCAGTATTGCAGAGGTCACAAGTTTGAATCCCAATGAAGCCTTAAATTAAAAATGTTCTGTACTTCATATAAGATAAATACAGTGTCCCGCGCTCTTGAAATGTATATACGTATAAACAAACGCGACGTTCGTTCGCAAACTCGTCAAAAATAACCGCTTTTTCAAGGGCTTCTCCGGGGCTCTTCAGGGCAAATTTATTCGGAAAAAGTTCAAAGAGAGTATCTCATATGATGCTCTTGGCTCCTGTTCATGTTTTTCACCAACTGACGGAAGAAAACGTTGAATTAATTTCAGTTCTCCTAAGAAAATTACGAGCACTGTGCACAGCTCCGTGTTCGCTCAACATATTGTATTTTTAAAAGATCAAAAAAGTTTTTCAACGATGAATTTTAAAATAACAAAAATAGAATCAACCAATGAAAACGGTTTTCCTAAATGCAACAGAATCTGAGCCAATTACCTTCGCTAGTAACTCCTCGTACAAAGCATAGTTTATCCACAAGTAAACATAACGGCGCCATAACCGCTTATCCTGCAATGACAAAAGTTTTTTGCAAATTTATTATACTTTTCAGCAAAAATGATCTCCTACAGAAGAAAAGCCGACTGTACTTCCTTCGGCCAAAACTATGGTGTCTTTGAAAGTGTTCAGAAAGCAATAAATTTTAATGTTTTACTGCACATAACTAACTCTTCAAAATGTTGTTTTACTCACATGTTAAAAGATTATCACCATAATCTGTGACACCAACGCTATACATTTTTCTTCAAAAATGTGATCTTTTGTTGATAACTTTTTCAGCAATAACTCAACAGACAAACTGCTCTTAAAACTTAAAAATAACGATTTTATTTTTCCCTAGACTTACTTGCGAAAGATTTTTTCACACTAGAAAAACATTCTATTTTTGCATGCCCTAGTATAAAAACTAAAAGTTGAACTACGAGAAATACTTTAAAAGAAGATTTTTCAAAAGCTCTTTTTTAACTGTAAAGTGCGGTATAAAGTACAGTCCTCGTCATATCTCACTTCATACCTGAGCAGGTGGTACGTTCGCAATGGCTCTTTCATAAGTTTCTCTCACGCTATCAGCGGATCCCTCGTTTTCCAACAACCTCAAGTAATCAAACCAGGCGTCGTAATTATTCGGATTTGTTTTTACTTCCTATAAGGAGGAAGGTTTAAAGTAATTTCGTTGCTTTTTATTCAACAAAATTTGTTTAAATAACATAAAGAAACAAAAACACCCATATTCAAATGGTAGACCAAATCAGGAAGGCTTCAAAGCTTTCTTGTTACAATCACAATATAATATTAATGATATTGGGTTTTTCATTAATTTAACACAGAAATTTTTGTATGCGGTTAAAAACGAAAAAGCTACCTATGTATTGGTATGTTCACTGGTTACTCATCAGATGCTGTTAAAGTAATTTTTAATATTTTAATGAAACAGTTAACGAAGATATAGTTGACGTTTCGTTGTCGTCAAAGCACTAACTTCATTTCTTAATGAAAAACTTGGTGTAAAATACAGAACAGTGGCGGATAAAGGGGTACGGTCCGTTAATTTTTTTACTATTTGTTTTTAAAATTATTGCATCGACAGGATCGCCTTTCATTACTGCACTGGTTGAACTATTTTTGGATGAAAAGCCATTGTATTTTGCCACTAATATAAATTCCAGGCATTTCTGATGGTCACTCGCCTCCGCTCGCAAAGCAGTTTTGTCAGAGCGTCTCTGTCAGGGAAAAGTCGAGATGGCAAGAACTCGCACTATAACTTCGTTCTTTCATAGGTTTTTGGGAGACTGACGGAGTTGCGAGAATTATTTTGCTGAAAAAAGTTTGTGTGAGTTAAACTTTAGACCTTCCTATCAAAAATTCCTCGACCCGCTGCAACAGAAGATAATGGTTCGCTCACTCATCTGTCAATTCTAAAACGAATGAAAAGATGGGGCAAATGTACAGTCGGTCATTTGACATTATTTTTGTGATTTTTGTCAAGCTTGAACTTGCAAGTCTTCATCGTTGTATTTTCTTTCTAAAAAATATTGAAGTACGTCGGTGCAAAGTATAAAACACGTGTTTTAATCAAATCTGTAGTCTGAAAATGTTTAATCATCACCGTAAGTAGAGTAGGAAGCTGACGTTTAGGCCGTTAGCCCTTCTACAAGCACGATCTTTCATTTCACTAGAAAGCAAAAACTGTCAAGAAAACCTTGTAAGTTTGTTAATCACCATTAGTGAATAAGGTAATCTCACCTCCTCGTACTGAAATCTTCTCTTGCTAACAATGACATCCTCAATACCTCCTTTGTCCCCGTATCGCTTCTCATGTTGCGTGTAACACTTATACAATTCCTGAAATAAAACCGTTTTAATAATAAAAGTTTCCAACTGAACAAAAAATAGACACACTTTATCCATCGAGTTGTCCCAACAGGAAGAACTTCAGATTAATCCTTAGTATAATTCTTAACTTTTATCATCTCAAGTTCTATACATTCCTTAGACTGCTTATAGTGGTGAATTATACTACAGGGAACTATAATGTGGAATAAATAGCACAGTTAGGGTACTTCGTTTGGGACTATTCCGGAATAGGATTACATACATTTTTTTCTGATCTGGGCTGTGATTGGCTGAAACCATTTCGAAAACGAACGCACCCTAAGTAAGATCTCTGATTTAAAATACCCCTGGCTCTGCAATTATTTGAACATTTGTGTGATCTTCTTTTTTTATTCTGCTTTCCATTGTTAGGAGAATGTTAAATAGACTATACCAGCATTTTCTGGGAGCTAACCTGTGATAATTTAGTGTCCCATCAACGGGGAAACAACGGCTCTCATTCGCTTAAAACAACATAAACAAGGAATAAGCGCCAGACTAGATAGGTTCAGAGTGAAAAAGATTTAACTTAACCATGCAAATCATTATGACGCTAAGCAGAAGAACTCAACGGTTCATGAATGCTTTGAAACCCTATGTCCTGGATTATTTATTGGTGATTAATTTTAATATTTTACGTATGTCTCCTGTAACCAAAGTCTGATGCATCTAAAATTGTACTTGATATAAGTGAAAAGACAAAACCATACCTGGCAGTTTTCCTTTGGCAAATGATCTAATGCATACTTGAAGATTACTCTGACACGATCATGCTGGAAATTTAAAACAAAATGAATGTTGACAATGCTTGCTATATTTTATCAGTACTTTTTAAATCAAAGAGAATGCATTTTATATAATCTTAACCACAAATTTGTTCAAGAAGAAATAAATAAAGTTGCTTGAAAAAAGTAATACAATAACAATGATCAGCCAGCATTTACAAGATGGGGAGTAAGGTTGGCCTAGTGGTTATCACCCACACCTCCCACCACTACAGACCCGAACTCGAATCCTGGAGTTTGCATGTGGCCCAATCTGACTCCGAGGGTTTTTCTCCAGGATCTCCGATTTTCCTCCCTCCTTAGAATCAACTTTCACACCAAAATCTGTGCCAAAACATTAGCCTCTGGCTAAGGAGATTGTGCAACCACTCCCTGCGTGCAGTGACATTAAATAAAGTATTCATTCATTCATTTGTTCGTTCGTTCGTTCGTTCATTAATAAACTATTCATTTACAGGAGCTAATGTTTAAAGCATAGTAAGTCCTTTCACAGAGATGTATAAAATCCCTGTTACACAATTTATGGGGAAACACACTGGATTCTAACTGGGCAAAACAGAATTTAGTAACTTTGGTATTAATTAGATATGTTTTTTTTTATTAAAAGATACCCACAAGACTTACCTCTTTACAGTTCTCCTCAAACTTTCCAAAAGCTAAAAACAACTTCTCTTCCATGTGCTCTTCACCAAAGAATTCAACTGCTCTTTCATATATCTGACGAGCACCAACTGTAACCACAAATGGTTTATCAAACTTTTACAATATTAAATAAATACTATCAGTAAACCGCAGACAAGAGATTTCAGCTTTAAGGCTCATTTAACTTACAGGTTTTGAAGAAATCCAGAGGAACTGGAGAAAAATTAATTGCCAGATTATGAACAACAAATTTAAGTCCTGTACAATGCTTAGAATTTGAAGGGTTTTAGTGTAAAAGGTGCTTTTGATGAAAAAAGTGCTCACACTTCTTATGTCAACTATTTAAACTGGAAACTTAATCTTGACACTCTAACTTAGAGTTGCTACCTGAAAATTCGATGACATAAAGTGCTGCGATTTTGTTCTGTTTTCTCCCAAAAACTTAAACTGTTTTTGCAACCACTAATATGGGCACTAGCACCATGTTGGTAGCAGGTTTTACCCTTTTCATCTAAAATGAATAATGGTGAACCAAAACCTGAACCTTACAGTATGAGCCATTGAAAGTTGTTTCAACCTTATGTCTCATCAGCTTGGTGTAGCCAACAAACAGAGTTTGATTCCCACGTAAGATAACAAAGAACAGTAAAGTACTAAGTTATTTGTGGGTCATGTCATTAGAATTATAATCACAAACTTGTTTAGTTAGCACAAGAACAGTAATCAAGAACTTGCAATTCTGCCATTACAGTAATTTGGGCACTTAAGCCAAGTTGATAGAAGGCCAAATATTATTTATAGTAGATTAAAGAGGAAATGCCTTCTACCAGCATCGCCATGATGCCCATCTTACTGACTGCATGTACTTGATACAAGTACCCATGTGCTATCTTAGCCACAAGCAGTAAGCTTTTATAATTGTTTTCAGCTATAAGCATAAGACACAATTACTGCACTCACTTAGCATCAAAGACCACATCAATTTTGCTTAAATTCCAAAAATTAGAATGAATTATGGAAAATTTAACCTTAGATATTTTGGCCCAAAAATTTGGAATGAGATTGAAGAACAGTTAAAAACTTTAATAGGTTTTCATTGCTTTATGGAAACTCAAAGAATGCTCTCTTCGATAAATACATCACTAATAATATCTGAGGTTTGTTTAAAATAAAGATTTTGCTTTTTTTCTTACATGTTTTTTTACCTTTGTTTTTGTATTTATATTATTATGCCGTTTTTATTTTTTTATCCACTTTCCTTAAAATAGAAGGGCAGTCCTGACAACATTAGCTTCTTTATAGTTATTTCGGGTGTACAACCACTTTAACTCTGTTTTACTTAATTAACATTTAATTGATTTGTACTGTACTATGAAGAATGTGGAAAAAAGAATTTGTTGTTGTTGTTGTTGTTGTTGTTGATATTGTTGTTAGCATTGTCAAGGATTGAAGAAGTTTACTTGTGATGAATTATTTCATACCGATATTTGTCTGCCTCTCTTCAAACTTTGCATACTTGATCCAGTTCTTCACTTCAGGATGAACAATTATGAACCTCTCATAAATCTCCCTTGCCCTTTCAATTTCCTTATATCTCAATTCCATGTTAATATACGAGTGCCAAGCTTGTTCCTCAGGCTCCCATTCCATCCACCGCTCAAAGATTTGCCTGCTTCCAGCAACATTCCCAAGCATTTCTTCCATATATGTGTATTTGTACCTGTCAATGCACAGCAAGTCCAGAAGTTTCTCAGATAACAATTATACTGTCAGTAATAATAGCTGTAATAATTTAATTATTTAATAATAATAACAAAAAATTATGTCATAAGTCTTAAACTTGGCTATTGCTTTGAAAGATCAATTTAAATACTTAACTTTATAAAATATATTTATTAAAAATAAACTTGCAAAAAGGTTATATTCAAGCAAAAACACATCCATTTCCATTTTAAAAAATTTGTTTTTATACTTTCATTAAATTTTCAAACATATCATAATTGTTATAATCCACTGAAAGATGCTCATAAAGTTTCTAAACAAGAACAAAAAGGATCAGACTATTATTAATAGCTTCTTATTAACACTTTAAATGAACCTAAAATGTAGCAGATTCATAATCTCTGTAATATTCAGTATTTACTAAAATAACAATTAAAAAATGTTAAATACGTCCTGTAATTAAGACTAGTAACGAATAGCACTTACCAGAACTGATTGACTCTTGGTAAAATTGTGACAGCTCTATCCCAGATATTGCGGGCATGGTTCACCTGACGATTTCTAAAAGGTCAATTTTTCATCAGGACTAACAGACACAAAAACCACAAATTCTACAAATATTTACAATTTACCATTCACATCTAAATGTAAACTGTATTAACTATTTTTAGGAAGCAACAACTTAACAAGAATTTAAAAAAACAGAGCATTACACAGTGTGTTTCTTAAGGCCGTTACACCAGTAAATTGTACCGACGTTCCCCGACGGCCGTACCAATTTTCCCCAACTCGAAAGTTCAAAATAATTCTGGGGATGTCCCCAGACCTCTCTAGATACTTGAGCATTTGGCGCTTGATGACCTCGTACCCACTCCAGGTGTACCTGCTTTCGCACTTAGTGTACCCCACTTCTCAAGCCTTAAGAAACACACTGATTACAGCAGGCACTAAAAATAGGATACAGGAGCTGCCAGGTAAATGATGGAATTCAGCATCTATTTGCCTTTGTAATGGTTAAGTCCCTCTTCTTTAGACTTTTGCAGGGTATTCACCAGGCAGCAAGGATTTGTGGTTGGACTTTTCTTACTCCAAGGCTGTCTGAATTCCAAGGCGGATGAGCAGTCAGCCCAACCTATTTTTTTCACTAGCCACTTGACTGCATCAAATAACTTAAGGGAACTCAGCAAAGACAAGATAATCTGTATAATTATAGATGCTGTTACAGCATTGCATTGGTCCTTGAATAATAGTAACTGCCTATCGGAACACTGAATTAATGGCACAGCAGTGGAACACTGCACCAAGAAAGGAAGATGGCTGTGTCTTGTACAGTCATATAGTATTACTTGACCAAACTTTTTAGCCCATGGTAACTAGCTAATGATTGGATGAAAACAAAAAGCTTTTACACTGCTCACTGTTTCATGGTTGGTGCCAGTGGAATGATCTTTGCTTTCCAGCCACAAAGTCACAACAATGCTTCAAGTATTGTGTATACATCGTCCAAACGTAATGTTATGTTAGACTCACCAATTAATGAATCTCACAACAAATAAACAAAGTAACAAATTAAACCGTCCAGTAAATAAAAATTAAAGAAATTTGTCACTTTTAGTACCCAATTGTGAAACAATAGAGCTATATTCTCGTTATATTGAAACAGGAAAACAATGTTTCACTTACAGCAGTTGTAATACTTAATCTTATTACTTACTTCATCTCCATTTCTGCATACTTTAACCAAAGGGTAACATTTCTATGGTCCACATCTAAAGCCCTCTCATAGATTGAACGAGCCCTTCGAGGACAAAGAAATTACATTAATTTGTAGTAAAAAAATGAACAGCAATAATGTTAAATTTCAATTCAATGTTTCAGCTTACTATAAAAAAACAGTATAAATTAAAGGGCCTCAAACTAAATTCATATACCATGCACCTTTGAATTTCTTTCTGACTTTCCTCCCATTCAGCATACTTGATCCAGTTACTCATCACAGATCGATTCTTTCTAATGCTATCTTCAAACCCCTTCAAATCATAAAATATATAAATTTCTAAAACCAAATAATTATTAAAAAGAAGAATGTTAAATACTAGTAAGAATATCTTGAAAACTAAAAGAAAAACATTTTTTAATATTGCTTGGTTGTTGACAATTTCTGGTGTCTTCTTTGACATATTTGTGTGTTATGTTAATTATTGTTAACTTTTAACAAATTAATGTAACACACATGAAGCTGTTACATCAAAGAAGACACCAAAAATTGTTAACAAGCAAGCAATAATAAATAATGTTTTTCTCACAGTTTTCAACATACACTTACTAGTGTTTTAAAGTTTGTTGACAATGGAGCTTAAAGATATTATCAGTTTTAAAAAATTGGACCGGTCCAGTCCTTAAGGATGGATGGAATACATAATATATTCAAGCCTATGAGGTTGAAGACTATTTATTCAGTGTCCATGTGGTATAATTGTTTTAACATCATTCAACTAGTCAGACAAGGTGGCACAGCTGGTAAGATCTTTGCCTTCAAACCACAAGGTCTCAGGTTCAATCCCGGGGGGGGGGGGTACTCACCAGAATTTCGGGTGGGGGTGTGCCGCTGGACCTTCACAAACCTGACCCTGTTCTAAACTAGAAATGGCTTAATTTTGATACCCTGTTCTAAACTATTGAATATTAAACAGAGGTCAGGCCTGTGAATCATGAAAAATTCACGTACATCAACACCCAGTCAAACCAATTCTCATATCCAGGAAGAATTTTGCACCCTGTACTAAAGCAATTTGTAAATATTGCAAAATTTTAACCCTGTTCTAAACAAAATTTTCCGTGATTTATACACCCTGTTCTAACTAAGCTAACCTGCGCCAGATTAGTGTCCTGTCCAGGGGGAGTCATAGACCCTCATCCACTTAACATCATAAAACCCAGAGATAAGCCACTAGGCTCATCATAGGACCAAGTTTTTAAATCAGACAAAAAGGCTTTAAAAAAGGGATACCTAATGTATTTGAAATCATTTGGTTCTAACTAGGAACTATCTAAAAGATATCCCTAGTTGTGGCCAATCAGAATGCAGAAATAACCACTCTTAGAGTAGTGATACAAAATAATATAAAATTAATAGAGCGTGTTATTGCAGAACAAATGAGAAAGGGGATAAAACTTATACATAATTTCAAAACAACATACTTTTAAAAATTTTTTACCCACCTTATTTAAAACAAGGCTTCCATCAACACCTTTTTATTAAAATTTAATTACTAGTTGTGAGACAATTTGACATAATTTAGATATTAGATAGACATTGTTTAGTCAAAAATTAACAGTACCTTTCTCTTGCGTCGTTTATACTCCTGCAGTTCCTCAGGATCAGTAATTTTTTGCTTGGGTGGCTAAAATACAGTTCAAACTAAATAAATTACCATATTTACCCGCGCATATAGGCCGCACCCCAAACTTTCCATGGTTTTCATGGGAAAAAAAATAGTGAGGTTTAGTACCAGGATAAATAAAGCGAAGTTTGAGATCAACAACAGCTAATGCATACCAAGTCAAATTTATTTTTGACAATAATTTCTACATAAACGTGAAAATATTCAAACTATAAAATGAAACTTCTTTTCGCTAACATTTTATATATTACAGAATCCAATAACTGCTACAAAAATTCCCATATAATATGTATTACATAAAACACTGGAGCTTTGTTTGTGAGGTTGTCTTGAAAGTTTTGTTTGTTATCAATTCATTAAATTCAAACTGTTGCAAATTTAGTCAATTTGAATTATCAACTATACATTTAAGTTAATATAATTAATAACTATTCTTAGTTAATAACTTTTACACTGGAGTCATGTGCAAGTGGCAAAATCAAAGATTTCAAAACTTTAGCTACAACCTTATATCTAAAATGACACAAATAAAGACAAGCAAAATTTATCATATTTGACAGTCTATATAGAGCAACACTAAAATAAAATAAATTTACAAAAACACTGACTTTTGACACATCTTTGTTTAGTTATTTGTTGCATCATTGTTATTACAAACATTAGTTTTACAAAAATCATCCTCTTGATATTGGGATAAAATCAGATTTTGATATACAAAAAATCATGTTCTGCAGTAACACTTAGAGAGTAGATTCAAACCTGTGAGCCCATGCAATGTGAGCTCTGAAAGCTTTTAATCTAAGGTTGGAGGTTGTCCAAACGGCAAGTAGGTTTGACTTTCTAGTTGCCTGTGGAAATTTACAGCTGTTTTCATTTGCATTGTGCAGTTTGTTTCCAATGTCATACTTGTTTATTTGGGGACATCAATCAAAAACCTTTTCTTTAAAGCAGCTGCTGATAACATCTGACTCAAAATTTGATTGATGCCACTAAAAACTGAGTATGATGTTGGAAACAAACTGCATTGTGTAAATGAAAAGAGCTGTAATTAATCTGCTGGTTCAAAACTTTGGGCTGCTGTTCAGTCAACAAGACTGTAATTAAGAATGTTATCCACAGTTCATTTTTAGGCATGAACAATCATAAAAATCTAAATCATGTTATTTTTCACTCAAGCATGGACTAGTACTTATAATAAGTGATCAAACTGGATACTTGCATTTGAAATACTACTGTTTGTCAAAATGCTTTTGCAGTACAAGCTTTAGCTCGACAGCACATAAATAAGAATTTTAAATTAAGTAGTGAAGCCCCAAAATTTAAAATTTCGCATGTTGAAAATTTATCTTGCTTTAGGCTAACAAGCAAGCAGCTCTGTCAATATAACTTACTGGTGGAACATATTCCAGCTGTCTTTCTTTTGCCTCTCGCAACAACTGCTCTGCTGTAATCTGCACTGGTGCAGGTGCTTTGTTCTTCACCTGTACAGAACAAGAAATTTTGTCAAAACTAGTGGTATGGAACTTGACAGTAAGGTCAACAGAACTTGACTTTAATGGCTTAAGCTCCATGCAGAGAAGAGACAGTAGTTGAATCATGACAGAAATTGACAGTAAGGTCTAACAAACAAATTCCATAGCTTTAAATAACTGTTATAATTTTCACCAGCCATGAATAAAGTTTTCCTTATTTAAATGACTACTGAATATTATAATAAATAATTAGCGTAAATTAAGAATACAGGTAATTATCTAGCTTGTGTACCAAAATTTTACTGACACACTTTTTTTTATCAATTCATTAATCATACCAGCATTCACTATAAATTATAATACGAAAAACAGTGGCTTCAGTTCAAAGTTAAGTACTGGATTTATGTGTCCAGAGCAGAAATAGATTTAAAACAGAGGGATTTTGCAGGTTATTCTAAAGTGCAAGTGTTCATAACTATTTATTGTTAAGGACAAACAAGAACAAACCAACTCTGGGCCATTGACAAATGTGATAGACTCAAGAACAATAATTATCAACAAATTTTTTCATGATCTTTGTTGTATACTTAAATTAAACAACTGAAATATCTTTACTGATAGATCTCTCTTCCATAGCCAATGTTCCAACTGCTGTCAGCAGTACAAAACAGTATCACTCGTTTAACTAAACTCTGATCATATAGCGGAATTTTTCACAGAAACAAATCAAAACACTGCCATTGATCAAGTGGCCAAGTTACTTCACGTGGAGTGCAGTTTTCTACACCACGCTGTGACTAACAGATAAAACGATTTCCAAATACCTTTGCAACCTTTGGTATTTTCTGCTTTCCTACTTGTTCAGCCATGACTTCTGATTAAATTTTGTAAAATACTTCAGTTTCTGGGACGTATATTTGTAACACGTTCTTGTCTTGTATCGTTGTAAAATACGATCGAGCTCTCCAAATACACAGTGACCTGGGCTCGAGCCCCATTCCGCTGACATCTTTGACGATCACCGCAGCTTCGTTTGATCCGAGTTACAGGCGGACCTCGGCGGACCACAGTTGGACCAGAAGTTTTCCTGTTTTGAACTTTAGTGGCTGCAGGAGTTCTCTGATTTACCGACCTTGCATGTAGGGTTGAAATGTTAAATAAGTTTTGACGGGAAAAGAAATTTTTTCAAAGGAATGGAATACTTTCCCATTTTTATCAAACTTCGTTTTAACTGAGCAGATGGCTTTGGACCTTTTTGACCTATGTGTGTATGTGAAACTTAGGGTGGGGCGTGCACAACCTGTGCACATCCCCCCCGCGCCTACAGGCCAGCTTGAGCTTATTTCAAGCACCTGTTGATAAAAAAAACAAAATGTCAAACTTTCAGTGAAGAGATTTTCTTGGAGATAATTTATAAATAAACCCCTTTGTTTTTTTCTGACCACTTATTTTTCAATTCTTTCATAAAATCAAAAATATAAAGCTACTTTCATTTGTGGATAAAAATACCTCTTTCAAAAAAGCAAAGATCAAATTACTAATTTTACTTAACCTTGATCTACCGTTTTTCATGACGGACCTATGAATTTCGATCTTTGTATATAACTTGTATTGGACCTTATAATGGACACGGCACAGCCAACAAACAAACACAATTTTCAAGTACTTGAAAACGCATGCAAATAAATTCTAGAATTTTAATCAACAATTATCCTCTTGAAGATTGAGTAGGTGTTTGCTCGTACATCTGAATGCGTTCGTCATGTATGTCTTCAAACTAAGAATAATATTGGCTCAAATAACTGAAATTTACATCGTTTTAATTTGTTTTTCGTAAAACTAGAATTTAGAAATGTTATTAATGTTGCTCGCTTTGTTATCTAATTGTTTTGATCCTGGGTTGAAGGTTCACAATTATTTTTTCATTATGTATTTTTTTTGCGTCCCTCTTTTATCTATTTTACGATAATATGTGCTATTATTCATTTCAGTGTTCCTGAATGTTTTAATACAATAATTTATCACTGATTTACTTCAGACCTGACTTTTGAGCCACCGTAACAATAGACAAGCATAGTCAACCATACCAAACAAGACTGGAATGAGAGACATGCACTAAAAATTTAAACCTAATATTAAAATTACAAACGATTTCGTTATTAATTTGGCTCTAAAGTTTAAGCTTAAAGTTTAATTTTTTTTTTCTTTAGCATAGTGGTTGATGCCTGTGTTTAACTGCGAAATCACGTTAACCAAACTCTCTTCTTCGTGGAGAAAATGCTATAATGAGCAGTGGCGGATCCAAGTGGGGGCCTGGGGGGCCTGTGCCCCCCCCCCCCCTTTTGGGATTTTTTTATCTTTTACAAGAACACCACGTATTCCATTTATTTGATCTCTATTTGAACAAAGTTTACGAGCAAGAAATTATTCTTAAATGATACGAAATTTGTCGCAAAATGCTGGAAATAGCAATTTTAGAGATTCAAATTTTCAAAAATTTCTGGGGGGCATGCCCCCAGACCCCCCAAGCGCTCACTGTGCCCCCCTTCCTTTTCAAATTCCTGGATCCGCCCCTGATGAGGACTTGATCACCGTCAGTAAACTATGAGTATATACGTACTACTCCGGAAAATGCGTCAGCTACCAAAGTGAACGAAAAATGCGTACAGCAGCGACAAACGAAACTGATAAATTAAAAATCGTTCAGCATACCTAAAATTGTTTGTACTATTATAATGGCAAAGCAAAGGCTTTCAACAAAAACATATATAAATATATATACTTGGTAAAAGCTATTTAATAAATCCGATATATTTGTATATAATATTAACGCTCTTCTTTTCATCTGTATATGCTTTTTTGAAGAACAGTGAATTAAAGAGAGAAGTTATACTGAGTAGAAATTCCCTGTATCTTGAAAAGATAAAACATTTCTGAGATTAATCGATTAGATCTTGAATTTTTTTTTTTTCAACTTCCTTTTGATGTCATACTTTGTCATAGAAGAAAATAATATGCACGTGACAAATGACTTCACATATATGAGCTATTAAAAGCCGCGCACACACTCTTCTCGGAAGTCCAGGAAACGGAATAAGTAGTTTCGCAAGAGGTCAAGGGGTTGGACGGATCAAATGGATTTCCTTCATTTTTTTATTGTATAAATTGTCCTTTTTAAACACGCAAGTTTTGGGTGTTTTAAACTACTATTGTCTGATATTGCTTTCTGTAAAGGACAACTTTGTGGTTTTTACTACAATGACGATTTGCGTGGGTTGGGGGTTGCGTTTTTAGCAATTAAGTTAATAATTATGAGAAGGGGTGCAGTGAAGGAAAAACATTAGTGCTTTTGTTCGTAAATTATAATACAAAGCTACCAAAGCCCCCCCCCCCCTTTTCCTCTGCTAAAATAATTTTGACATTATTCTATCATGTATCTTTCCTAAAAGACTGCAGCTGCTAGCAAGCTTAACGCACAACCAGTATCTTTTGTAGTATCTAATTTTTATGGATCAAAAACTTGCCTCATTTGAGCCAAAAAGAAAAAAAAAAGAAACTTGATTTGCGTGGGCGCCTGAACCAGCTGACAGCTGTAAACATCAAGCTATTTCTAATTGGCTGTTCTAGAAGGAAGTTCTACCAATCAGATGCGGTGTTTAAAAAGTTCGTGAAGTACGGTGGCAAGTCAGTTAGAAGCCACGAAGCAAGAGCTCGGAGGTTTTGCAGAATTTCTTACTGTAAGTTGCGATTTTATTAGCATATCTTAAAGAAGTTGGTAGAAACACTAGTTTTCTTTCATTTATTTAATTGCGTGTGCTCCCATTTTATCCACAGCAGGAAAATCCAAGTAAATCAAAAAATTTTAAAAATATGTGTGGTAAGTTTGTCAGGGTTTACACTGTGTGTCTACGTGTAAACCTATTCATTGAGAATAAATTTGCATTTGGGACATTTTGATTTTTGTTTGAAAACACAAAAGTATTGAGGTGATTGCTCATGGATCAATTTGTTTTGATTCCTTACAGGTATCTTTGCGTATTTGAACTTCTGTGTTCCTAGAAACAGGAAATACATTTTAGAGGCTCTGGTCAAGGGATTACAGAGGCTTGAATACAGAGGCTACGATTCTGCAGGTCGGTGATTTACTTAATGAAAATGTGTAGATTTTTCTCAAGATTGTTATCATCGCAACATTTTGCCCTCTGGTCATATCGTTCCCTATCAGTAATGAGCTCTTTAAATTGTTTTCAGGAGTTGCTTATGATGGGCTGCAGGAAGATGTGAAGTAAGTTATATGACTTTTGTCTGAATATATTTCTGGTTTGCAAGTTTTTTCACTCATTCGCGGAACATATTATTATTACATATTATTCGTTAGACTATATACATCCACATTGTTTTTTTTGAAAAAAAATGTTTTGCTGCATTTTCCTGTAAATCTAGGAAGCATAAGAGATTACGTTCTTGTCGCACTGAGAAATTATTTGCGTGACGTGACAACCTGATAAATTTAGAACAACTGTGAAACTTGAGGGCGGGTTACGTTAACTCATGACATGCACTTGATTTAATATTGCCCCACGTTGTCGTTTTTGCTTTGTCTTTGAAAACCTATTAAACCTCAACCAAATTTGCTTACTATATGCATTTCCTTATGGATGCAAAATATGCTGTACATAAATTGTCTTTAAGTTCGTCTCTTAGTAACTTGCAGAACCTCACGAAAATGTTTTTAAAATAAGTCATAGAAGTTTTTATTACTTTAAAATTTGCAAATTAAAGATTATGAAATGTCAGATTACAGTTTCGTAAACTGCGTCAAAGCGTGATAAGTTACATTAAACCTGAGCATCATGTATATATTGCACGTCTATTTGAAATTGTGTTTAACCAAAACGCCGGATTAGTTCAACTTTATATATTACTTCATTAAAAAAACCTTAAATTATAAAAAACTTTCAAAGAGCAAATTTTTCTGTTTCTTTTTAAAAAGGCTGTAAAATTGAATAAATATGCTCTTGTATGCAGAACTTTATTGCCTCTAACACTAAAAAAGATTCATAATTACTTGCTGTTATTTTAAATTATTTTTTAGAAAGTTTATGTGATTATCATCATACATTCAAGTAGTTGCAAGTTAAATTAACAAATACACTTATAAATTGAATATGTTTATTTCAAACTAAAAAGTAATTATGGAAAATGATTATTTTTAAAAATTTCCCTTCTAGATTGGTGAGAAAGCGTGGTAAAGTGGCTGCCTTAGCAGAAGCAATTTCAGGTAGAATTATATTACCAGGCCTAATGAACTCACTAATTTTTGGGGCATGTCCATTTTGGACTCAAGATTTTTGTTAAAAATAGGGCACCAAGGCAATTGTCAAAGGGTACCCTGGAAATAGTTATCAGTAATGTCGGCACATGGCAACGATAGGCAGCCACAAATCTTCTCCATCTGTCTCGATCATCCGCTAGTATTCTGATTTCTCTCTCAGAGAGGTCAGCTCCAAGGTACAGCAAAGACCCTACACACTCTAGGTACGACTTCTTCGGGCGTCCTCTGCTTCGCCTTCCATGTTTCGGGATGTATAACGCATGCTGTGCAATTAGGTCGTTGTGACAGTGTCTACATAGACAGTGGCCCAGGAAATGCAGTTGGCATTCTTTAATGTGTTCGGACAGTGGGCTTTCGCCAACTGGTTTGTTGAAGGGGCAAGCCATTTGCGGCTATAAATCGTGCTCATCTATGGGGGTATTTGTGAATGCATCATTATAATTGAAATATTCATAAAATTGCAAGGAAAAACAGAGAAATTATCAGACTGCATTCAATCAAAATATTTGATATTCATACAAGACAAAAAAATGTACTTTTACGTTGAATGGAATGAACCTCTCCTAGATTTCTCATCCCTTTGATTCGCTCCTCAAAATTCTGCCTCTCCATCACAGCAAATATTTGATGGAGGAGCAGAATTTTGAGGAG